>JAJQKJ010001881.1:0-82500 GCA_029574335.1 Rana kukunoris
GATGCCGGGGATATTACTTTTTACAGAAGTATGGATGCCGGGGATATTACTTTTTACAGGAGTATGGATGCCGGGGATATTACTTTTTACAGGAGTATGGATGCCGGGGATATTACTTTTTACAAAATTATGGATCCTGGGGATATTACTTTTTACAGGAGTATGGATGCCGGGGATATTACTTTTTTACAGGAGTAAGGATGCCGGGAATATACTTTTTTACAGGAGTATGGATGCCGGGGATATTACTTTTTACAAAATTATGGATCCTGGGGATATTACTTTTTACAGGAGTATGGATGCCGGGGATATTACTTTTTACAGGAGTATGGATGCCGGGGATATTACTTTTTACAGGAGTATGGATGCCGGGGGATATTACTTTTTACAGGAGTATGGATGCCGGGGGATATTACTTTTTACAGGAGTATGGATGCCGGGGATATTCCTTTTTACAGGAGTATGGATGCTGGGGATATTACTTTTTACAGAAGTATGGATGCCGGGGGATATTACTTTTTACAGGAGTATGGATGCCGGGGATATTACTTTTTACAGAAGTATGGATGCCGGGGATATTACTTTTTACAGGAGTATGGATGCCGGGGATATTACTTTTTACAGGAGTATGGATGCCGGGGATATTACTTTTTACAAAATTATGGATCCTGGGGATATTACTTTTTACAGGAGTATGGATGCCGGGGATATTACTTTTTACAGAAGTATGGATGCCGGGGATATTACTTTTTACAGGAGTATGGATGCCGGGGATATTACTTTTTACAGGAGTATGGATGCCGGGGATATTACTTTTTACAGGAGTATGGAAGCCGGGGATATTACTTTTTACAAAATTATGGATCCTGGGGATATTACTTTTTACAGGAGTATGGATGCCGGGGATATTACTTTTTACAGGAGTATGGATCCTGGGGATATTACTTTTTACAGGAGTATGGATGCCGGGGATATTACTTTTTACAGGAGTATGGATGCCGGGGATATTACTTTTTACAGGAGTATGGATGCCGGGGGATATTACTTTTTACAGGAGTATGGATGCCGGGGATATTACTTTTTACAGAAGTATGGATGCCGGGGATATTCCTTTTTACAGGAGTATGGATGCCGGGGATATTACTTTTTACAGAAGTATGGATGCCGGGGGATGTTACTTTTTACAGGAGTATGGATGCCGGGGATATTACTTTTTAGAGGAGTATGGATGCCGGGGATATTACTTTTTAGAGGAGTATGGATGCCGGGGATATTACTTTTTACAGGAGTATGGATGCCGGGGATATTACTTTTTACAAAATTATGGATCCTGGGGATATTACTTTTTACAGAAGTATGGATGCCGGGGATATTACTTTTTACAGGAGTATGGATGCCGGGGATGTTACTTTTTACAGGAGTATGGATGCCGGGGATGTTACTTTTTACAGGAGTATGGATGCCGGGGATATTACTTTTTACAGGAGTATGGATGCCGGGGATATTACTTTTTACAGAAGTATGGATGCCGGGGATATTACTTTTTACAGAAGTATGGATGCCGGGAATATTACTTTTTACAGGAGTATGGATGCCGGGGATATTACTTTTTACAGAAGTATGGATGCCGGGAATATTACTTTTCACAGGAGTATGGAAGCCGGGGATATTACTTTTTACAGGAGTATGGATGCCGGGAATATTACTTTTTACAGGAGTATGGATGCCGGGAATATTACTTTTTACAGGAGTATGGATGCCGGGAATATTACTTTTTACAGGAGTATGGATGCCGGGGATATTACTTTTTACAGGAGTATGGAAGCCGGGGATATTACTTTTTACAGAAGTATGGATGCCGGGGATATTACTTTTTACAGAAGTATGGATGCCGGGGATATTCCTTTTTACAGAAGTATGGATGCCGGGGATGTTACTTTTTACAGGAGTATGGATGCCGGGGATATTACTTTTTACAGGAGTATGGATGCCGGGGATGTTACTTTTTACAGGAGTATGGATTCCGGGGATATTACTTTTTACAGGAGTATGGATTCCGGGGATATTACTTTTTACAGGAGTATGGATGCCGGGGATATTACTTTTTACAGGAGTATGGATGCCGGGGATATTACTTTTCACAGACGTATGGATGCCGGGGATGCCACATTTCAAAGACATATGAATGCTGGGAAGCCACATTTCACACAACAATGGATGGCGGGGATGCCACTTTTCGCTAGACTTCTACTCACCTGAACCGTTCTCTGCATGGGTGGGTTCAGATTTGTGGGTGTGGAGACGCATGAGCCCCAGTGTACTAAGCACAATGAACCTCAACACTCTGCTAATGTGTATCACGTTGCGTGGCGGTGATGCAATGGTGGGGATTGGGCCCTAAATATTTCGGAGTGTCTGAAGTCGCAGATTTCCTACATTTCATTCAAACCCTCAATAACCAGAAACGTTTTCCATTCACGGGTCCATTCAGAGACTCGGCGGGCTCGGTGCAGATTGGTGACATTCGGTGATGTGAAGTCACAGCGGGTTGGGGGACTTTCCCGCTGTGCGGTCAGCCCAGACATGTCCGAGGGGAATTAGAGCGACTTTTGTGGCTGCACACTGCGGCGAGGAGCTTGGAGGTAGCAGTGTGCGGGGAATGACAGGCTGAGCGGCGTGCACGGCGCCAGGCGGACAGGAATAGCCCCCTCTGGGGGCAGCAATGACCTTTAAGGCTCAGTGATGCGAGAGAGAATTGCAGAGGATGATTTGCATTGCAGATTTCCCTTTCGATGCTCGGAGCCGACACCAGAAGTAGGTCAGCATTCCTCCTGCCCAGCCATTTATAAAACGCAGCGCAGGGCGGCATCGCTGCCATCTTGTCTGGATCAGAGCGACACAATGAGGCTGCTTGTCACTGGAAATAGAAATTCTCCCACAACATTCATTCCCACACAGGGCCCCGCGTCACCCGCCGCCCCACATAAGTGCGCCAAGCATCACACGTTTGTCCCGTATCTTCTCCTCTCTCCCGTATCTTCTCCTCTGTCCCGTATCTTCTCCTCTGTCCCGTATCTTCTCCTCTCTCCCGTATCTTCTCTTCTGTCCCCGTATCTTCTCCTCTGTCCCCGTATCTTCTCCTCTGTCCCGTATCTTCTCCTCTGTCCCCGTATCTTCTCCTCTGTCCCCGTATCTTCTCCTCTCTCCCGTATCTTCTCTTCTGTCCCGTATCTTCTCCTCTCTCCCGTATCTTCTCTTCTGTCCCGTATCTTCTCCTCTCTCCCGTATCTTCTCCTCTCTCCTGTATCTTCTCCTCTGTCCCGTATCTTCTCCTCTCTCCCGTATCTTCTCTTCTGTCCCGTATCTTCTCCTCTCTCCCGTATCTTCTCCTCTCTCCTGTATCTTCTCCTCTGTCCCGTATCTTCTCCTCTGTCCCGTATCTTCTCCTCTCTCCCGTATCTTCTCCTCTCTCCCGTATCTTCTCCTCTCTCCCGTATCTTCTCTTCTGTCCCGTATCTTCTCCTCTCTCCCGTATCTTCTCTTCTGTCCCGTATCTTCTCCTCTCTCCCGTATCTTTTCCTCTGTCCCGTATCTTCTCCTCTCTCCCGTATCTTCTCCTCTCTCCCGTATCTTCTCTTCTGTCCCCGTATCTTCTCCTCTGTCCCCGTATCTTCTGTCCCCGTATCTTCTCCTCTGTCCCGTATCTTCTCCTCTCTCCTCTCCTCTGTCCCGTATCTTCTCCTCTGTCCCGTATCTTCTCTTCTGTCCCCGTATCTTCTCCTCTGTCCCGTATCTTCTCCTCTCTCCCGTATCTTCTCCTCTCTCCCGTATCTTCTCTTCTGTCCCGTATCTTCTCCTCTCTCCCGTATCTTCTCCTCTGTCCCGTATCTTCTCCTCTGTCCCGTATCTTCTCTTCTGTCCCCGTATCTTCTCTTCTGTCCCCGTATCTTCTCCTCTCTCCCGTATCTTCTCTCCTCTCTCCCGTATCTTCTCCTCTTTCCCGTATCCTTCTCCTCTCTCCCGTATCTTCTCCTCTCTCTCCGTATCTTCTCCTCTCTCCGTATCTTCTCCTCTCTCTCCCGTATCTTCTCCTCTGTCCCGTATCTTCTCCTCTGTCCCGTATCTTCTCCTCTGTCCCGTATCTTCTCCTCTGTCCCGTATCTTCTCCTCTCTCCCGTATCTTCTCCTCTCTCCCGTATCTTCTCCTCTCTCCCGTATCTTCTCCTCTGTCCCGTATCTTCTCCTCTCTCCCGTATCTTCTCCTCTCTCCCGTATCTTCTCCTCTGTCCCGTATCTTCTCTTCTGTCCCCGTATCTTCTCCTCTGTCCCGTATCTTCTCCTCTGTCCCGTATCTTCTCCTCTCTCCTGTCTCTTCTCCTCTGTCCCGTATCTTCTCCTCTGTCCCTTATCTTCTCCTCTCTCCCGTATCTTCTCTTCTGTCCCCGTATCTTCTCCTCTCTCCCGTATCTTCTCCTCTCTCCCGTATCTTCTCCTCTCTCCCGTATCTTCTCCTCTCTCCCGTATCTTCTCCTCTTTCCGGTATCTTCTCCTCTCTCCCGTATCTTCTCCTCTCTCCCGTACCTTCTCCTCTCTCCTGTCTCTTCTCCTCCCTCCCGTATCTTCTCCTCTCTCTCATATCTTCTCCTCTCTCCTGTATCTTCTCCTCCGTCCCGTATCTTCTCCTCTCTCCCGTATCTTCTCCTATGTCCCGTATCTTCTCCTCTCTCCCATATCTTCTCCTCTCTCCTGTATCTTCTTTCTCCAATATCTTCTCCTCTGTCCCGTATCTGGGGGAAATGGGGTCACGGGACAGGAAGTGAGGGGGAATTGGGGTCACAGGACAGGAAGTGAAGGGGAATTGGGGTTACAGGACAGGAAGTGAAGGGGAATCCAGGACAGGAAGTGAGGGTGAATTGGGGTCAGATGACAGGAAGTGAAGAGAAATTGGGGTCACAGGACAGAAAGCGAGGGGGAATTGGGGTCACCAGACAGGAAGTGAGGGGGAATAGAGTCACAGGACAGGAAGTGAGGGGGAAATTGGGTCACAGGACAGGAAGTAGAGGGAAGTTGGGGGTCACAGGACAGGAAGTGAAGGGGAATTGGGGTCACCAGACAGGAAGTGAGAGGGAATCGGTGTCACTGGACAGGATGTGAAGGGGAATTGGGGTCACCAGACAGGAAGTGAGGGGGAATCGGTGTCACCGGACAGGAAGTGAAGGGGAATTGGGGTCACATGACAGGAAGTGAAGGTGAATTGGGGTCACAAGACTCGAAGTGAGGGGGATTTGGGGTTCACAGGACTTGAGGAATTTGGGGGTCACATGTAAGGAAGAGAGGGAGAATTGGGGGTACCAGGACAGGAGGTGAGGGGGATCTGGGGGTCAAGGGACAGGGGCAAGGAAATAAGGGTGACAAGACAGGAAATAAGGAACAATTGGGGGTCACAGGACTGGAAATGAGGAGGAATTGGGGGTTACAGGACAGGTAGTGGGGGGGGAATTGGAGCCCCAGGAAAGGTGGTAAAGGGAAATTGACGGGCCACAAGACAGGAAGTGAAGAGGAATTGGAGGTCACAGGACAGGAAGTGAAGGCGAATTTGGGTCACAAGACAGTAAGTGAGGGGGAATTGGGGTCACAGGACAGAAAATGAGGGGAAATTTGGGGTCAGAGGACAGGGGTTAGGGGGATGTGGGGTTCTTAAGACACGAGGCGAGGAATTGGGGGTCAAAGCACAAGAAGTGAATCATTTCTATTTCACAGGACAGGAAGTGAGGGGTGATTGGGGTCTGCTGACAGAAAGTGAGGGGAATTGGGGTCACAGGACAGGAAGTGAGGGGAATTGGGGTCACAGGACAGGAAGTGAGGGGTGATTGGGGTCTGCTGACAGAAAGTGAGGGGAATTGGGGTCACAGGACAGGAAGTGAGGGGAATTGGGGTCACAGGACAGGAAGTGAAGGGTAATTGGAGGTCATAGGTCAGGAAGTGAAGGGGAATTGGGGTCACAGGACAGGAAGTGAGGGGAATTGGGGTCACAGGACAGGAAGTGAAGGGGAATTGGGGTCACAGGACAGGAAGTGAGGGGAATTGGGGTCACAGGACAGGAAGTGAAGCGGAATTGGGGTCACAGGACAGGAAGTGAGGGGAATTGGGGTCACAGGACAGGAAGTGAAGGGGAATTGGGGTCACAGGACAGGAAGTGGAGGCGAATTTGGGTCACAAGACAGTAAGTGAGGGGAATTGGGGTCACAGGACAGAAAATGAGGGGAAATTTGGGGTCAGAGGACAGGGGTTAGGGGGATGTGGGGTTCTTAAGACACGAGGCGAGGAATTGGGGGTCAAAGCACAATAAGTGAATCATTTCTATTTCACAGGACAGGAAGTGAGGGGTGATTGGGGTCACAGGACAGGAAGTGAGGGGAATTGGGGTCACAGGACAGGAAGTGAAGGGGAATTGGAGGTCATAGGTCAGGAAGTGAAGGGGAATTGGGGTCACAGGACAGGAAGTGAGGGGAATTGGGGTCACAGGACAGGAAGTGAAGGGGAATTGGGGTCACAGGACAGGAAGTGAGGGGAATTGGGGTCACAGGACAGGAAGTGAAGGGGAATTGGGGTCACATGACAGGAAGTGAGGGGAATTGGGGTCACATGACAGGAAGTGAGGGGAATTGGGGTCACAGGACAGGAAGTGAGGGGAATTGGGGTCACATGACAGGAAGTGAGGGGAATTGGGGTCACATGACAGGAAGTGAGGGGAATTGGGGTCACAGGACAGGAAGTGAGGGGAATTGGGGTCACATGACAGGAAGTGAGGGGAATTGGGGGTCACGGGACAGGAAGTGAGAGTGAATTAGGGTCACCGGAAATGAGTTGTAATGTTCTCGGTCGGGTCACATAGAGAATATCCTCTCCCCTCCCCCATCACACACGGAGAGAATGATCGGTCGGGTGGGCGGAGCTCGGAAATGATCCCGGAGATTGGCCACGCCCTGCAGCGTATTCCCCTCGCCGGGGGGCGGGGCTTCATTCCGCTCTCATTACGCCGTGCGTGCGGGTGCTCGGGGCGGGTCACGTGTCTGTGTGCGCGCTCCCGCTTCCCTTATCCATCTGGGAAGAGATGAGGAGATCGGCCGGTGTGTGTCCGACAGTCCGAGCGGGTGAGACACCCGAGACCCACCCCCCAAAAATCCCATCACCCTCAACAAAAACCCATCCCCCCATCAGCACCTCCATCAAAAGAAACAATGATATCCCCCATCCCCCCTCATAACCATAAAAAACCCCTCCCCCCAATCACAACAATCACCAAAAATGCCCCTAAATAACCCGAAGACCCCATCAAAATCAAAAATCATTATAAAAAACCAAAAATTCCATATAAAAACCCCCATAACCCTCCATAAAACTTTATCCATAACAACCAACAACCCATCCCCCCATCACAAACAACCCCTCCCCCCATAATAAATTCACAAAAGAAAAATCTCCAAAACAACCTTAATAAAAAAAAAAAATATATATATATTAAAATCAAAAACCCCTCCCCATCACAACATACCCCTCCCCCCCATCAAAGATCCCCTTTAAAAGAAAAAAATGCCCCCAATTTCTTCCAATAAAAAAAACCCTCCCCCCAATAAACAAAAAAAATATCACCCTCACATAAATAAACAACCCCTCCCACCCCCATAACAACAACAACCCCTCCCCCCCATCACTGTACAAAACAACCCCTCCCCCCAAAATATCCATCACAACAAAGAAATGATAACAACCATATAAAAAGAAAAAAACCCCCCCCATCACAACAAAAATCCCCCCCATAACATCCACAAACCCTAACATAAATATCTTACCTCATAAACACATAAACAACAACTAACCTCCCCCCCATCACCCCCATAACAACCCCTCCCCCCCATCACATTCCATAACAACCCCCCCCCCCCATCACCTCCATAACAACCCCTCCCCCCCCATCACAACAACCCCTCCCCCCCATCACCTCCATAACCCCCTCCCCCCCATCATAAAACCCCTCCCCCCCATCACCCTCCAAACAACCCCTCCCCCATCACCCTCCAAACAACCCCTCCCCCCCCCATCACAACAACCCCTCCCCCCACCCTCCATCCAACCCCTCCCCCCCCATCACAACAACCCCTCCCCCCATCACCCTCCATAACAACCCCTCCCCCCACCCTCCATAACAACCCCTCCCCCCCCCCATCACAACAACCCCGCCCCATCACCCTCCATAACAACCCCTCCTCCCATCACCCTCCAAACAATCCCCTCCCCCCCCATCACAACAACCCCGCCCCCCATCACCCTCCATCAACCCCTCCCCCATCACCCTCCATACAACCCCCTCCCCCCCCATCACAACCCCCTCCCCCCATCACCTCCAAACAATACCCCCCATACAAAACCCCTCCACCCCATCACCCTCCATAATTACAACCCCCCCCCCACCCTCCATAACAACCCCTCCCCCCCCATCACAACAACCCCCCCCCCATCACCCTCCATAACAACCCCCCCCCATCACCCTCCATAACAAACCCCTCCCCCCCATCACAACAACCCCGCCCCCCATCACCCTCCATAACAAACCCTCCCCCCCCCATCACCCTCCATAACAACCCCTCCCCCCCCATCAAAACCCCTCCCCCCATCCCCATCCATAACAACCCCTCCCCCCCCCATCACAACAACCCCTCCCCCCCATCACCTCCATAACAACCCCTCCCCCCCCATCACAACAACCCCCCCCCCCCATCACCTCCATAACAACCCCTCCCCCCCATCACCAAAACCCCTCCCCCCATCACCCTCCATAACCCCCTCCCCCCATCACCTCCATAACCAACCCCTCCCCCCCCCCCATCACAACAACCCACCCCCCCCCACCCTCACCTCCAACAACCCCTCCCCCCCCATCACAACAACCCCTCCATAACCCCCCCATCACCTCCATAACAACCCCCTCCCCCCCATCACAACCCCCTCCCCCCCATACCCTCCATAACAACCCCTCCCCCCATCACCCTCCATAACAACCCCTCCCCCCCCATCACAACAACCCCTCCCCCCATCACCTCCATAACAACCCCTCCCCCCCCATCACAACAACCCCTCCCCCCATCACCTCCATAACAACCCCTCCCCCCCCCTCCATCACCCCTCCCCCCAACCCTCCAACCCCTCCCCCCCATCACCAACCCCTCCCCCCCATACCTCCATAACAACCCCTCCCCCCCATCACAACAACCCCTCCCCCCATCACCCTCCATAACAACCCCTCCCCCCATCACCTCCATCCCCCTCCCCCCATACCTCCATAACAACCCCTCCCCCCCCATCACAACAACCACCCTCCCCCCATCACCCTCCATAACAACCCCTCCCCCCCCATCACAACAACAACCCCTCCCCCCCATCCTCCCCCCCACCTCCATAACCCCAACCCCTCCCCCCCCCATCACAACAACCCCTCCCCCCCATCACCTCCATAACAACCCCTCCCCCCCCCTCCATCACCCCCTCCCCCCCCAACAACCCCGCCCCCCATCCCCCCATCACCTCCCCCATACCCTCCATAACAACCCCTCCCCCCCCATCACAACAACCCCTCCCCCCCCATCACCTCCATAACAACCCCTCCCCCATCACCCTCCATAACAACCCCTCCCCCCCCCACCATCACCCCTCCCATCCCCCCCCATCACAACCCCTCCCCCCCATCACCTCCATAACAACCCCTCCCCCCCATCACAACAACCCCCTCCCCCCCCATCACCTCCATAACAACCCCTCCCCCCCCATCACCCCTCCAACCCCTCCCCCCCATCATCATAACAACCCCTCCCCCCCAATCACAACAACCCCTCCCCCCCATCACCCTCCATAACAACCCCTCCCCCATCACCCTCCATAACAACCCCTCCCCCCCCATCACAACAACCCCTCCCCCCATCACCTCCATAACAACCCCTCCCCCCCCATCACTCACAACCCCTCCCCCCATCACCTCCATAACAACCCCTCCCCCCCCATCACAACAACCCCTCCCCCCCCCCCCCCATCACCTCCATAACAACCCCTCCCCCCCCATCACCCTCCAACAACCCCTCCCCCCCCATCACCCTCCATAACAACCCCTCCCCCCATCACCCCCTCCATAACAACCCCTCCCCCCCCATCACAACAACCCCTCCCCCCCATCACCTCCATAACAACCCCTCCCCCCCCCTCCATCACCCCTCCCCCCCCAACAACCCCTCCCCCCCATCACCTCCATAACAACCCCTCCCCCCCCCATCACAACAACCCCTCCCCCCCATCACCCTCCATAACAACCCCTCCCCCCCCCATCACAACAAACCCCTCCCCCCCATACCTCCATAACAACCCCTCCCCCCCATCACAACAACCCCTCCCCCCCACCATCACCTCCATAACAACCCCTCCCCCCCCCTCCATCACCCCCCCCCCCAACAACCCCTCCCCCCATCACCTCCATCCATACCAACCCCTCCCCCCCCATCACAACAACCCCTCCCCCCCCCACACCCTCCATAACAACCCCTCCCCCCCCATCACAACAACCCCTCCCCCCATAACAACCTCCTCCCCCCCCATCACAACCCCCTCCCCCCATCACCTCCATAACAACCCCTCCCCCCCCCATCACAACAACCCCTCCCCCCCATCACCTCCATAACAACCCCTCCCCCCCCCATCACCAACCCCTCCCCCCCATACCTCCATAACAACCCCTCCCCCCCCATCACAACAACCCCTCCCCCCCCATCACCTCCATAACAACCCCTCCCCCCCCATCACAACAACCCCTCCCCCCATCCCCCCATAACAACCCCTCCCCCCACCTCCATAACAACCCCTCCCCCCCATCACAACAACCCCTCCCCCCCATCACCTCCTCCATAACAACCCCTCCCCCCCCCCATCACAACAACCCCTCCCCCCATCACCTCCATAACAACCCCTCCCCCCATCACCAACCCCTCCCCCCCATACCCTCCATAACAACCCCTCCCCCCCCCCCCATCACCAACCCCTCCCCCCATACCTCCATAACAACCCCTCCCCCCCCATCACAACAACCCCTCCCCCCATCACCTCCATAACAACCCCTCCCCCCCCACAACAACCCTCCCCCCCCACACCTCCATAACAACCCCTCCCCCCCATCACCAACCCCTCCCCCCATACCTCCATAACAACCCCTCCCCCCATCACCCTCCATAACAACCCCTCCCCCATCACCCTCCATAACAACCCCTCCCCCCCATCATCACAACAACCCCTCCCCCCCATCACCTCCATAACAACCCCTCCCCCCCATCACAACAACCCCTCCCCCCCATCACCTCCATAACAACCCCTCCCCCCCCATCACAACAACCCCTCCCCCCATCACCTCCATAACAACCCCTCCCCCCATCACCTCCATAACAACCCCTCCCCCCCCCATCACCAACCCCTCCCCCCATACCTCCATAACAACCCCTCCCCCCCCATCACAACAACCCCCCTCCCCCCCATCACCTCCATAACAACCCCTCCCCCCCATCACAACAACCCCTCCCCCCCCATCACCTCCATAACAACCCCTCCCCCCCCATCACAACAACCCCTCCCCCCAACCCCTCCCCCCCCCCCATCACCTCCATAACAACCCCTCCCCCATCACCTCCATAACAACCCCTCCCCCCCCATCACCTCCATAACAACCCCTCCCCCCCCATCACAACAACCCCTCCCCCCCATCACCTCCATAACAACCCCTCCCCCCCCCATCACCAACCCCTCCCCCCCATCACCTCCATAACAACCCCTCCCCCCATCACCTCCATAACAACCCCTCCCCCATCACCTCCATAACAACCCCTCCCCCCCCCCATCACAACAACCCCTCCCCCCCATCACCTCCATAACAACCCCTCCCCCCCATCACAACAACCCCTCCCCCCATCACCTCCATAACAACCCCTCCCCCCCCCATCACAACAACCCCTCCCCCCATCACCTCCATAACAACCCCTCCCCCCCCATCACCTCCATAACAACCCCTCCCCCCCATCACCTCCATAACAACCCCTCCCCCCCACCTCCATCACCCCTCCCCCCCAACAACAACCCCTCCCCCCCATCACCTCCATAACAACCCCTCCCCCCCCATCACAACAACCCCTCCCCCCATCACCTCCATAACAACCCCTCCCCCATCACCTCCAACAACCCCTCCCCCCCCATCCCCTCCCCCCCCATACCTCCATAACAACCCCTCCCCCCCCATCACAACAACCCCTCCCCCCCATCACCTCCATAACAACCCCTCCCCCCCCATCATAACAACCCCTCCCCCCCAACCCCTCCCCCCCCCCCCCCATCACCTCCATAACAACCCCTCCCCCCCCTCAACAACCCCTCCCCCCCAACCCCTCCCCCCCACCTCCATAACCTCCAACCCCTCCCCCCCACAACAACCCCTCCCCCCACCTCCATAACAACCCCTCCCCCCCCATCACAACAACCCCTCCCCCCCCATCACCTCCATAAAACAACCCCTCCCCCCCCATCACAACAACCCCTCCCCCCCATCACCTCCAATAACAACCCCTCCCCCCCCTCCATCACCCCTCCCCCCCAACCTCCAACCCCTCCCCCCCATCATAACAACAACCCCTCCCCCCCCATCTCACCTCCATAACTCCAACCCCTCCCCCATCACCTCCATAACAACCCCTCCCAAAATCCATCACCTCCATAACAACCCCTCCCCCATCACAACAACCCCTCCCCCCATCACCTCCATAACAACCCCTCCCCCCCCATCACAACAACCCCTCCCCCCCATCACCTCCATAACAACCCCCCCCATCCCCCATCACCCCTCCCCCCCAACCTCCAACCCCTCCCCCCCCATCACCCCCCTCCCCCCCATACCTCCATAACAACCCCCCCCCCCAACAACCCCTCCCCCACACCTCCATAAACAACCCCTCCCCCCACAACCACCCCACCCTCCCCCCACCTCCATAACAACCCCTCCCCCCCCATCACAACAACCCCTCCCCCCCATCACCTCCATAACAACCCCCCCCCCATCACAACAACCCCTCCCCCATCACCCTCCATAACAACCCCCCCCCCCATCACAACAACCCCCCCCCCTCACCTCCATAACAACCCCTCCCCCATCACAACAACCCCCCCCCCCCATCACCTCCATAACAACCCCGCCCCCCATCACAACAACCCCTCCCCCCATCACCTCCATAACAACCCCTCCCCCATCACCCTCCATAACAACCCCCCCCCCCATCACAACAACCCCTCCCCCCCCCCCCATCACAACAACCCCTCCCCCATCACCCTCCATAACAACCCCTCCCCCATCACAACAACCCCTCCCCCCCATCACAACAACCCCTCCCCCATCACCCTCCATAACAACCCCTCCCCCCCATCACAACAACCCCTCCCCCCCATCACAACAACCCCTCCCCCCATCACCTCCATAACAACCCCTCCCCCCAGTCACCCCTCCCCCCACTGTACTTATCACCAGGGGGAAAGGGCCAGCCAAGTGTGACATCCTCGGGGGAGGGGACAGTCAGGTGTGACCTCACTGGGGGGAGGGAACATCAGGTGTGACATCACTGGGGGAGGTGACAGTCAGGTGTGACATCACTGGGGGGGGAGGGAACATCAGGTGTGACATCACTGGGGGGAGGGACAGTCAGGTGTGACATCACTGGGGGGAGGGACAGTCAGGTGTGACATCACTGGGGGGAGGGAACATCAGGTGTGACATCACTGGGGGGAGGGAACATCAGGTGTGACATCACTGGGGGGAGGGACAGTCAGGTGTGACATCACTGGGGGGAGGGAACATCAGGTGTGACATCACTGGGGGGAGGGAACATCAGGTGTGACATCACTGGGGGGAGGGAACATCAGGTGTGACATCACTGGGGGGAGGGAACATCAGGTGTGACATCACTGGGGGGAGGGAACATCAGGTGTGACATCACTGGGGGAGGGAACATCAGGTGTGACATCCTCGGGGGGGAGACAGGTGTGACATCGGGGGAGGTGATAGTCAGGTGTGACATCTTCGGGGGAGGGGAAACTGATTACTGATGATATATTTTGCCCCTCCCCCAGTGTTGATCTCCCCCCGGAGGGCGGGGCTCTGCGGATGACCAGAGGATACAGACAGATGGTCCCCAGTCCTCAGGGGCCCCGGCCCGGCCCAGAAGACATGGAGCACTGGGACCCCGGGAAGCCGCCCCTCCCCCAGAAGAAGCGGAGTTGGTACCTGGCCTGGAAATACAAGCTGACCAATCAGAGGGCGGTGCGGAGGATGTGCCAGGTAACTATGGAGACCGGGGGAGGGGCATGCTGGGGGTTGTAGTTCTATCCTCCAGAGGAGTCCGGAACCTTCTACTGATGATATTCACAGCCGACACGTATCGGGGCCCCGACCTTCTTCATCAGAGGAGCGCAGTCATCCATCTGGAGCTCCGCACCCCCTTGCTTGCCCCTCCCACCAGCCTCGGTCTGCCTGCATTGCATAGAGAAGCGTTTTATTTAATAACGTTATTAGGATGTTGATGGGGGAGGGGGGATAAAATATAAGCAGATTAGACCTCCATCTTTGCTGTTCCATATTTCTCTGGAAGTGTTGTCACCTCCCCCCTCCTCCTCCCACAGACGGGGGCCGTCCTCTTCCTCCTCGTCACCGTCATCGTCAACATCAAGCTGATCCTGGACACCCGGAGAGCCGCGAACGAGGAGGAGATCGACCAGGACTACGGTGAGTGTGAACGGCAGGGGGCGGAGCCTATAACATCCCGCGGCTTCTCATTGGATGAATATCTCAGATAATCGCTCTCCGGTCTTCTCTCTCCTCAGAGGAAAACGTCCAGAATGTGGAATTTCCCCGACGAGCCGCCGGGGGGAAGAAGGTTCTGGATGTGGAGATTTATTCCAGCCGATCGAAGGTCTACATTGCGGTGGACGGGACGGCGGTGAGTGCCGGTCCTCCCCCATGACATTAGGGGTCCTCCCCCTCCCATGACATCAGAGGTCCTCCCCCATGACATCAAAGGCCCTCCCTCCCCCCTCCCATGACATGAGAGGTCCTCCCCCCTCCCATGACATGAGAGGTCCTCCCCCCTCCCATGACATGAGAGGTCCTCCCCCCTCCCATGACATGAGAGGTCCTCCCCCCTCCCATGACATGAGAGGTCCTCCCCCCTCCCATGACATGAGAGGTCCTCCCCCCTCCATGACATGAGAGGTCCTCCCCCCTCCCATGACATGAGAGGTCCTCCCCCCTCCCATGACATGAGAGGTCCTCCCCCTCCCATGACATGAGAGGTCCTCCCCCCTCCCATGACATGAGAGGTCCTCCCCCCCTATCACATCAGAGATCCTCCCCCCTATCACATCAGAGATCCTCCCCCCCCTATCACATCAGAGATCCTCCCCCCCCCCTATCACATCAGAGATCCTCCCCCCCCCCTATCACATCAGAGATCCTCCCCCCCCCCTATCACATCAGAGATCCTCCCCCCCCCCCCCCCTATCACATCAGAGATCCTCCCCCCCCCTATCACATCAGAGATCCTCCCCCCCCCCCTATCACATCAGAGATCCTCCCCCCCCCCCCCCCCCCCCTATCACATCAGAGATCCTCCCCCCCCCCCTATCACATCAGAGATCCTCCCCCCCCCCCCCTATCACATCAGAGATCCTCCCCCCCTATCACATCAGAGGTCCTCCCTCACCCCTTTAGAGGTCCTCCCCCATCCCATCAGAGGTTCTCTCCAGCAGGGTTGTGCTGTGGTCTTGTAATGCTGTTTATAGTGGGACATCTTGTCTATAGAGGGACGTCTTGGGGTCTTGATGTTCTGTCTATAGAGGGACGTCTTGTGTTCCTGATGTTCTGTCTATAGAGGGACGTCTTGTGGTCTTGATGTTCTGTCTATAGAGGGACGTCTTGGGGTATTGATGCTCTGTCTATAGAGGGACGTCTTGGGGTCTTGATGTTCTGTCTATAGAGGGACGTCTTGTGGTCTTGATGCTCTGTCTATAGAGGGACGTCTTGGGGTCTTGATGTTCTGTCTATAGAGGGACGTCTTGTGGTCTTGATGTTCTGTCTATAGAGGGACGTCTTGTGGTCTTGATGTTCTGTCTATAGAGGGACGTCTTGGGGTCTTGATGCTCTGTCTATAGAGGGACGTCATGTGGTCTTGATGCTCTGTCTATAGAGGGGTGTCTTGGGGTCTTGATGTTCTGTCTATAGAGGGACGTCTTGTGGTCTTGATGCTCTGTCTATAGAGGGACGTCTTGGGGTCTTGATGCTCTGTCTATAGAGGGACGTCTTGGGGTCTTGATGCTCTGTCTATAGAGGGACGTCTTGGGGTCTTGATGTTCTGTCTATAGAGGGACGTCTTGGGGTCTTGATGCTTTGTCTATAGAGGGACGTCTTGGGGTCTTGATGTTCTGTCTATAGAGGGACGTCTTGGGGTCTTGATGCTTTGTCTATAGAGGGACGTCTTGGGGTCTTGATGCTCTGTCTATAGAGGGACTTCCTGTGGTCTTGATGCTCTGTCTATAGAGGGACGTCTTGGGGTCTTGATGCTCTGTCTATAGAGGGACGTCATGTGGTCTTGATGCTCTGTCTATAGAGGGACGTCTTGGGGTCTTGATGCTCTGTCTATAGAGGGACGTCTTGGGGTCTTGATGCTCTGTCTATAGAGGGACGTCATGTGGTCTTGATGCTCTGTCTATAGAGGGACGTCTTGGGGTCTTGATGTTCTGTCTATAGAGGGACGTCTTGGGGTCTTGATGTTCTGTCTATAGAGGGACGTCTTGGGGTCTTGATGTTCTGTCTATAGAGGGACGTCTTGGGGTCTTGATGTTCTGTCTATAGAGGGACGTCTTGGGGTCTTGATGTTCTGTCTATAGAGGGACGTCTTGTGGTCTTGATGTTCTGTCTATAGAGGGACGTCTTGGGGTCTTGATGTTCTGTCTATAGAGGGACGTCTTGGGGTCTTGATGTTCTGTCTATAGAGGGACGTCTTGTGGTCTTGATGTTCTGTCTATAAAGGGACGTCTTGGGGTCTTGATGCTCTGTCTATAGAGGGACGTCTTGGGGTCTTGATGCTCTGTCTATAGAGGGACGTCTTGTGGTCTTGATGTTCTGTCTATAGAGGGACGTCTTGTGGTCTTGATGTTCTGTCTATAAAGGGACGTCTTGGGGTCTTGATGCTCTGTCTATAGAGGGACGTCTTGGGGTCTTGATGCTCTGTCTATAGAGGGACGTCTTGTGGTCTTGATGTTCTGTCTATAAAGGGACGTCTTGGGGTCTTGATGCTCTGTCTATAGAGGGACGTCTTGGGGTCTTGATGCTCTGTCTATAGAGGGATGTCTTGTGGTCTTGATGTTCTGTCTATAGAGGGACATCTTGGGGTCTTGATGCTTTGTCTATAGAGGGACGTCTTGGGGTCTTGATGTTCTGTCTATAGAGGGACGTCTTGGGGTCTTGATGCTCTGTCTATAGAGGGACGTCATGTGGTCTTGATGCTCTGTCTATAGAGGGACGTCTTGGGGTCTTGATGTTCTGTCTATAGAGGGACGTCATGTGGTCTTGATGTTCTGTCTATAGAGGGACGTCTTGTGGTCTTGATGCTCTGTCTATAGAGGGACTTCCTGTGGTCTTGATGTTCTGTCTATAGAGGGACGTCTTGTGGTCTTGATGTTCTGTCTATAGAGGGACGTCTTGGGGTCTTGATGTTCTGTCTATAGAGGGACGTCTTGGGGTCTTGATGTTCTGTCTATAGAGGGACGTCTTGTGGTCTTGATGCTCTGTCTATAGAGGGACGTCTTGGGGTCTTGATGCTCTGTCTATAGAGGGACTTCCTGTGGTCTTGATGCTCTGTCTATAGAGGGACTTCCTGTGGTCTTGATGCTCTGTCTATAGAGGGACTTCCTGTGGTCTTGATGCTCTGTCTATAGAGGGACGTCTTGGGGTCTTGATGTTCTGTCTATAGAGGGACGTCTTGTGGTCTTGATGTTCTGTCTATAGAGGGACGTCTTGGGGTCTTGATGTTCTGTCTATAGAGGGACGTCTTGGGGTCTTGATGTTCTGTCTATAGAAGGACGTCATGTGGTCTTGATGCTCTGTCTATAGAGGGACGTCTTGGGGTCTTGATGTTCTGTCTATAGAGGGACATATTGGGGTCTTGATGCTCTGTCTATAGAGGGGTGTCTTGGGGTCTTGATGTTCTGTCTATAGAGGGACGTATTGGGGTCTTGATGCTCTGTCTATAGAGGGACTTCCTGTGGTCTTGATGCTCTGTCTATAGAGGGACTTCCTGTGGTCTTGATGCTCTGTCTATAGAGGGACGTCTTGTGTTCCTGATGTTCTGTCTATAGAGGGACGTCTTGGGGTCTTGATGTTCTGTCTATAGAGGGACGTCATGTGGTCTTGATGCTCTGTCTATAGAGGGACGTCTTGGGGTCTTGATGTTCTGTCTATAGAGGGACGTCATGTGGTCTTGATGCTCTGTCTATAGAGGGACATCTTGTGTTCCTGATGTTCTGTCTATAGAGGGACGTCTTGGGGTCTTGATGTTCTGTCTATAGAGGGACTTCCTGTGGTCTTGATGATCTGTCTATAGAGGGACATCTTGGGGTCTTGATGCTCTGTCTATAGAGGGACTTCCTGTGGTCTTGATGCTCTATCTATAGAGGGACTTCCTGTGGTCTTGATGCTCTGTCTATAGAGGGACGTCATGTGGTCTTGATGCTCTGTCTATAGAGGGACGTCTTGGGGTCTTGATGCTCTGTCTATAGAGGGACGTCTTGGGGTCTTGATGTTCTGTCTATAGAGGGACGTCTTGTGGTCTTGATGTTCTGTCTATAGAGGGACGTCTTGGGGTCTTGATGCTTTGTCTATAGAGGGACGTCTTGGGGTCTTGATGCTCTGTCTATAGAGGGACGTCTTGGGGTCTTGATGCTCTGTCTATAGAGGGACGTCTTGGGGTCTTGATGTTCTGTCTATAGAGGGACTTCCTGTGGTCTTGATGCTTTGTCTATAGAGGGACGTCTTGTGGTCTTGATGTTCTGTCTATAGAGGGACATCTTGTGTTCCTGATGTTCTGTCTATAGAGGGACTTCCTGTCTATAGGGGACGTCTTGGGGTCTTGATGTTCTGTCTATAGAGGGACTTCCTGTGGTCTTGATGCTTTGTCTATAGAGGGACGTCTTGGGGTCTTGATGTTCTGTCTATAGAGGGACTTTCTGTGGTCTTGATGCTTTGTCTATAGAGGGACGTCTTGGGGTCTTGATGCTCTGTCTATAGAGGGACTTCCTGTGGTCTTGATGCTCTGTCTATAGAGGGACGTCTTGTGTTCCTGATGTTCTGTCTATAGAGGGACGTCATGTGGTCTTGATGCTCTGTCTATAGAGGGACGTCTTGGGGTCTTGATGCTCTGTCTATAGAGGGACGTCTTGGGGTCTTGATGCTCTGTCTATAGAGGGACGTCATGTGGTCTTGATGCTCTGTCTATAGAGGGACGTCTTGGGGTCTTGATGCTCTGTCTATAGAGGGACTTCCTGTGGTCTTGATGTTCTGTCTATAGAGGGACATCTTGTGTTCCTGATGTTCTGTCTATAGAGGGACGTCTTGGGGTCTTGATGTTCTGTCTATAGAGGGACTTCCTGTGGTCTTGATGTTCTGTCTATAGAGGGACGTCTTGTGTTCCTGATGTTCTGTCTATAGAGGGACGTCATGTGGTCTTCATGCTCTGTCTATAGAGGGACGTCTTGGGGTCTTGATGCTCTGTCTATAGAGGGACTTCCTGTGGTCTTGATGCTCTGTCTATAGAGGGACTTCCTGTGGTCTTGATGCTCTGTCTATAGAGGGACTTCCTGTGGTCTTGATGCTCTGTCTATAGAGGGACTTCCTGTGGTCTTGATGCTCTGTCTATAGAGGGACGTCTTGGGGTCTTGATGTTCTGTCTATAGAGGGACGTCTTGTGGTCTTGATGTTCTGTCTATAGAGGGACGTCTTGGGGTCTTGATGTTCTGTCTATAGAGGGACGTCTTGGGGTCTTGATGTTCTGTCTATAGAAGGACGTCATGTGGTCTTGATGCTCTGTCTATAGAGGGACGTCTTGGGGTCTTGATGTTCTGTCTATAGAGGGACATATTGGGGTCTTGATGCTCTGTCTATAGAGGGGTGTCTTGGGGTCTTGATGTTCAGTCTATAGAGGGACATATTGGGGTCTTGATGTTCTGTCTATAGAGGGACGTCTTGGGGTCTTGATGTTCTGTCTATAGAGGGACTTCCTGTGGTCTTGATGCTCTGTCTATAGAGGGACGTCTTGGGGTCTTGATGTTCTGTCTATAGAGGGACGTCTTGTGTTCCTGATGTTCTGTCTATAGAGGGACGTCTTGGGGTCTTGATGTTCTGTCTATAGAGGGACGTCATGTGGTCTTGATGCTCTGTCTATAGAGGGACGTCTTGGGGTCTTGATGCTCTGTCTATAGAGGGACGTCATGTGGTCTTGATGCTCTGTCTATAGAGGGACATCTTGTGTTCCTGATGTTCTGTCTATAGAGGGACATCTTGGGGTCTTGATGCTCTGTCTATAGAGGGACTTCCTGTGGTCTTGATGCTCTATCTATAGAGGGACTTCCTGTGGTCTTGATGCTCTGTCTATAGAGGGACTTCCTGTGGTCTTGATGCTCTATCTATAGAGGGACTTCCTGTGGTCTTGATGCTCTATCTATAGAGGGACTTCCTGTGGTCTTGATGTGCTGTCCAAGGGGAAGTCTTGCATCCTTGATGTTCTGTTCTCCATCCTCAGTGTGGATAAGCCGCGTCTTTACATTTCGGTGTGTTTTGCAGGTGTTGGAGGACGAGGCCCGGGAACAGGGAAGAGGAATTCACGTCATCGTACTGAACCAGGCCTCGGTAGGTTGCGGTCATGTGGTACCTCCGCCAGCCTCGATCGTATTGCGATTTTCCCCAAGTGATGTGACTTTTTTCCTGCAGGGTCATGTGATGGCGAAGAGAGTTTTTGACACGTATTCCCCACATGAAGATGAAGCGATGGTTCTGTTCTTGAACATGGTGGCCCGTGGTCGTATCCTCATCTTTACTGTCAAGGTGAGTTCTGGGTGGGGGGCTTCCTTATTGAGAGAATGGAAACCGTTACTTATGGGGGCATCCTATTTTGGAGACTGTTAACCATTGCTTGTGGGGGCTTCCTTATTGGGGTACTGGAAACCAGTAGCTTCCTTTTTCAGGAAACTTTTAAACCAGTACTTGGGGGTATTTTTTTACTGGGAACCTACAAATCAGTTTTTGAAAAGTGCTTCTTATTGGGGCGGGGTGGAAAACTTGACTTGGGGTGAGGGGGATACCTTACTGGTAGCTTGCAAACCATCGCTTGAAGGGTGCTTTCTTATTGAGAGACTGGAAATCATTGCTTGGGGTGGGATTTCTTATTGGGTTCTGCAAACCATTGCTTGTGGATCTTCCTTACTGGGAGGACGGAAAACTATCACTTGGGGGCTTCCTTATTGGGAGGACTGGAAGCCATTACTTAGGGCTTTTTTATTGGGAGATTAAAAACCATTACATGGGGTCTTTCTCATTGGCAGGACTGGAAACCATTACTTGGGGGCTTCCTTATTGGTAGGACTGGAAACCCTTACTTGGGTAGGCTTCTTTATATGGAGGACTGGAAACCATTAATTGGTTGGACTTCCTTGTGGGGCAGGCTGAAAACCATTGCTTGGGGGTTTCCTTATTGGGAGGACTGGAAATCTTTGCTTGGGGGACTTCCTTATTGGGAGGACTGAAAATCTTTGCTTGGGGGACTTCCTTATTGGGAGGACTGAAAATCTTTGCTTGGGGGACTTCCTTATTGGGAGGACTGGAAATCTTTGCTTGGGGGACTTCCTTATTGGGAGGACTGGAAATCTTTGCTTGGGGGACTTCCTTATTGGGAGGACTGAAAACCATTACTTGGAGGGCTTCCTTATTGGGGAGGACTGGAAATCTTTGCTTGGGGGGCTTCCTTATTGGAACTGGAAACCTTTACTTGGGGCTTCCTTATGAGGAGATTGGAAACCATTACTTGGGGGCTCTTCTCATTGGGAGGTCTGGAAACCATTACTTGAGTAGGCTTCTTTATTGTGAGGACTAGAAACTGTTACTTGGTTAGACTTTCTTATGGGGCAGGCTGAAAACCATTGCCTGGGTAGGCTTCCTTATTGTTGAGACTGAAAACCATTACTTGTGGCTTTCTTATGGGGAGACTGGAAACCATTACTTGGGTAGGCTTCCTTATTGGTAGGACTGGAAACCGTTACTCGGGGGCTTCCTTATTGGTATTTCCACTAAGGAAGTCTCCGTTACTTGGAGGCTTCCTTAGTGGGGAGACTGGAAACCGTTACTTGGGGGCTTCCTTATTGGTAGGACTGGAAACCGTTACTCAGGGGCTTCCTTATTGGTAGGACTGGAAACCGTTACTCGGGGGCTTCCTTATTGGTAGGACTGGAAACCGTTACTCGGGGGCTTCCTTATTGGTAGGACTGGAAACCGTTACTCGGGGGCTTCCTTATTGGTATTCCCACTAAGGAAGTCTCCGTTACTTGGAGGCTTCCTTATTGGTAGGACTGGAAACCGTTACTCGGGGGCTTCCTTATTGCTAGGACTGGAAACCGTTACTCGGGGGCTTCCTTATTGGTATTCCCACTAAGGAAGTCTCCGTTACTTGGAGGCTTCCTTAGTGGGGAGACTGGAAACCGTTACTTGGAGGCTTCCTTATTGGTAGGACTGGAAACCGTTAGGGCCCTTTCACACATCCGTTCAGTTCGTCCGTTTTTTGGACGTCCGTTAACGGACCTCAATGCTTCCCTATGGGTTAGCGTCCGTTAGCGGATGAGCATCCGCTAACGTCCGTTAACATTCGTCTGCGGTAAGCTCCGTTTTTTTGGACGGAAGAAAAGCCTATTTTTCTTCCGTCAAAAAAACGGAACGGACGAAAAACGGACGTTAGCGGATGATCCGTTTACCATCCGATCCGCTAACGTCAGTTTTTCATCAAAATATGTAAAAAAAACGGATGAAAAAACGGATGAAAAAAACTGATGAAAAACGGACGGAAAACGGAATGGAAACGGATGTAAACGGACGGAAAACTGACGAAAAAATGATGAAAAAACGGATCAACTGAAGGGGGAAAAAACTGATCTAAAAAACTGAACGGACGTGTGAAAGAGCCCTTACTCGGGGGCTTCCTTATTGGTAGGACTGGAAACCGTTACTCAGGGGCTTCCTTATTGGTAGGACTGGAAACCGTTACTCGGGGGCTTCCTTATGGGTAGGACTGGAAACCGTTACTCAGGGGCTTCCTTATTGGTAGGACTGGAAACCGTTACTCGGGGGCTTCCTTATGGGTAGGACTGGAAACCGTTACTCAGGGGCTTCCTTATTGGTAGGACTGGAAACCGTTACTCGGGGGCTTCCTTATTGGTAGGACTGGAAACCGTTACTCGGGGGCTTCCTTATTGGTAGGACTGGAAACCGTTACTCGGGGGCTTCCTTATTGGTAGGACTGGAAACCGTTACTCGAGGGCTTCCTTATTGGTAGGACTGGAAACCGTTACTCGGGGGCTTCCTTATTGGTAGGACTGGAAACCGTTACTCGGGGGCTTCCTTATTGGTAGGACTGGAAACCGTTACTCGGGGGCTTCCTTAGTGGGGAGACTGGAAACCATCACTTGTGGGGGGTTATTTCTTAGAAGACTGGATGGAAGCCTCTGATTGGTACATGGGACAACCATCCGGTGCATAGAAAAGAACTGATGTGGGATTCGGTGGTTTTCTTCACGTCACATATTTTTTCCGTGTCGCAGGACGAAGGATCCTTCCATCTTAAAGACACGGCGAAGAACCTGCTGAAGAGTTTGGGCAGTCAGGTGGCTCTGACGTTGGGCTGGAGGGACATGTGGACATTTGTGGTGAAGAAAGGAGGTGAATTGTTTGTGTGTCCCGCACTCCTTGTCATAGCGCCTGCAGTGTCCTGTGTGTTGTACAATTTTTATCTTCATTCCCTCAGGGCAAATCTATGGAGAAAAACACTCAAAGTCACCAGCACTGTCCACCTGGGGAGACCCCGTTCTGCTGAAGACCGACATTCAACTTGTTCCCCCAGAAGGTGAGCTGTGTGTGGTGTGCCCCTCCCCCAGGGAGTGAGCTGTGTGTGGTGTGCCCCTCCTCCGGGGAGCAAGCTGTGTGCGGTGTGCCCCTCCCCCAGGGAGTGAGCTGTGTGCCCTTCCCCCAGCAAGTGAGCTGTGTGCTGTGTGCCCCTCCCCCAGGGAGCGAGCTGTGTGCCCCTCCCCCAGGGAGCGAGCGGTGTGCCCCTCCCCCAGGGAGCGAGCGGTGTGCCCCTCCCCCAGGGAGCGAGCGGTGTGCGGTGTGTCCCTCCCCCAGGGAGCGAGCTGTGTGGGGTGTGCCAATCTCACAGTAATCTTATAGAAGGATCTCTGTGCTCCACCTATAACCAGCGCTGAACATGTTAAATGTCTCCGCCCCCTATACAGACGCCGAATGTCATTGGCCGGACACGGAGCTGAACAGACGGAGGAAACACTTCTGCAGCAAAGTGGAGGGGTACGGCAGTGTGTGCAGCTGCAAGGACCCCACCCCCATCGAGTTCAACCATGTCCCTGTGAGTATGGGAGGCGGCCATTTTTCTGAAGACCAAATTCTCTGATCCAGATTTTGCACTCCAGTTATTAGTAACCCCCTCCCCCCATACTGTCAGGTTATGCTGCCCAGGAGGATCGGACACTAGCAAACAAAAACCCCTCTAGGCCACTATAACCCCGCCTCTACTAGGGTTGCCCCCTTCTCTTCAAGCCAAACGGGAACACTTTTGGTGCAAATATATATATATTTTTTTTTTTTAGGGGTAACTAGACTCTAGTGTGAAGAGGAAATCTGATGTGGGGGGTTTCTTCTCGCCAAAGCCCCCATTTACATCAATGTTCCCAGTATTCCCCCTTAAATCAGGGTTCCCAACGCCCCCCCTTGGGTCTGAGTCTGCAGGGCCCCCCCTTGGGTCTGAGTCTGCAGGGCCCCCCCTTGGGTCTGCGTCTGCAGGGCCCCCCCTTGGGTCTGAGTCTGCAGTGCCCCCCCTTGGGTCTGCGTCTGCAGTGCCCCCCCTTGGGTCTGCGTCTGCAGTGCCCCCCCTTGGGTCTGCGTCTGCAGTGCCCCCCCTTGGGTCTGCGTCTGCAGTGCCCCCCCTTGGGTCTGCGTCTGCAGAGCCCCCCCTTGGGTCTGCGTCTGCAGAGCCCCCCTTAGATCTAGTCTGCAGGGTCCCCCTGGTACCGGGGGGAAGGAGGTTATCCTAGGCTGGCCTGCAAGGTTTTGTTATTGTCTAGTCCTCTTGTAGGCAGCAATATAACCCAAAGGTGAAAGACTTCCTGTGTCCTCTGAGTTTTCTGCAGGTAAGCCTGAAAGGTGACCTAAAAGTGAAGGTAGTCGGTATAAGACCACAGAAAATCGCTTACTCTGTGCATTTCCTTTACAACAGCTAAAAGACAACAAGGTGTGGAATGTTCCGGTGGCAGTGATTGCGGGAAACAGGCCGAATTACTTGTACAGGTGAGCTGTATGTGGAGGGGTGGTGTTACCTGTACAGGTGAGGTGTATGTGGAGGGGTGGTGTTACCTGTATAGGTGAGGTGTATGTGAAGGGGTGGTGTTACCTGTACAGGTGAGTTGTATGTGAAGGGGTGGTGTTACCTGTACTGGTGAGCTGTATGTGGAGGGGTGGTGTTACCAGTACAGGTAAGCTGTATGTGGAGGGGTGGTGTTACCTGTACAGGTGAGGTGTATGTGGAGGGGTGGTGTTACCTGTACAGATGAGCTGTATGTGGAGGGGTGGTGTTACCTGTACAGATGAGGTGTATGTGAAGGGGTGGTGTTACCTGTATAGGTGAGGTGTATGTGAAGGGGTGGTGTTACCTGTACAGGTGAGTTGTATGTGAAGGGGTGGTGTTACCTGTACTGGTGAGCTGTATGTGGAGGGGTGGTGTTACCAGTACAGGTAAGCTGTATGTGGAGGGGTGGTGTTACCTGTACAGATGAGGTGTATGTGAAGGGGTGGTGTTACCTGTATAGGTGAGGTGTATGTGGAGGGGTGGTGTTACCTGTATAGGTGAGGTGTATGTGAAGGGGTGGTGTTACCTGTATAGGTGAGGTGTATGTGAAGGGGTGGTGTTACCTGTACAGGTGAGCTGTATGTGGAGGGGTGGTGTTACCTGTACAGGTGAGCTGTATGTGGAGGGGTGGTGTTACCTATACAGGTGAGCTGTATGTGGAGGGGTGGTGTTACCTGTACAGGTGAGCTGTATGTGGAGGGGTGGTGTTACCTGTACAGGTGAGCTGTATGTGGAGGGGTGGTGTCACCTGTACAGGTGAGGTGTATGTGGAGGGGTGGTGTCACCTGTACAGGTGAGCTGTATGTGGAGGGGTGGTGTCACCTGTACAGGTGAGCTGTATGTGGAGGGGTGGTGTTACCTGTACAGGTGAGGTGTATGTGGAGGGGTGGTGTTACCTGTACAGGTGAGGTGTATGTGGAGGGGTGGTGTTACCTGTACAGGTGAGGTGTATGTGGAGGGGTGGTGTTACCTGTACAGGTGAGGTGTATGTGGAGGGGTGGTGTTACCTGTATAGGTGAGGTGTATGTGGAGGGGTGGTGTTACCTGTACAGGTGAGGTGTATGTGGAGGGGTGGTGTTACCTGTATAGGTGAGGTGTATGTGGAGGGGTGGTATTACCTGTATATAGGGGGGTGTTATTAGCATTAATGATTTCACGCTGTGAATATTCTGTGACCTCTCTGTCTGTCTCTCAGGATGCTGCGCTCTCTTCTCTCCGCTCAGGGTGTGAACCCCCAGATGATCACTGTCTTTATCGATGGATATTATGAGGTAATGCCAGTGTACCCCGACACCTTCACTTACACAGACAGCCATATAATTCAGGGGTCCTAACCCCGCCCCCCTCCATCCAAAACCCCAAAAGTTTGGTTCCATTGAAACCCAACAAAGATAATAAATTCTTCCTCTGGTGTTCTCCAGGAGCCGATGGATGTGGTGGAATTGTACGGCCTGAAGGGCATCCAGCACACTCCAATCAGCATCAAGAACGCCCGTGTGGCCCAGGTAATGTGGCGAGCCCTCCCATCATCATCATCCTCCTCTCTGCACCTTCCTGTCACCATCCTCCTCTCCCCGCCCTTCCCATCATCCTCCTCTCTGCACCCTTCCCATCACCATCCTCTCCCCGCCCTTCCCACCATCCTCCTCTCTGCACCCTTCCCGTAATCATCCTCCTCTCTGCACCCTTCCCGTCATCATCCTCCTCTCTGCACCCTTCCCGTCACCATCCTCCTCTCCCCGCCCTTCCCATCATCCTCCTCTCTGCACCCTTCCCATCATCATCATCCTCTCTGCACCTTCCCGTCACCATCCTCCTCTCTGCACCCTTCCCGTCATCCTCCTCCTCTCTGCACCCTTCCCATCATCCTCCTCTCTGCACCCTTCCCGTCACCATCCTCCTCTCTGCACCCTTCCCGTCATCCTCCTCTCTGCACCCTTCCCGTCACCATCCTCCTCTCCCCGCCCTTCCCATCATCCTCCTCTCTGCACCCTTCCCATCATCATCATCCTCTCTGCACCTTCCCGTCACCATCCTCTCCCCGCCCTTCCCACCATCCTCCTCTCTGCACCCTTCCCGTCACCATCCTTCTCTCTGCACCCTTCCCGTCACCATCCTCCTCTCTGCACCCTTCCCGTCACCATCCTTCTCTCTGCACCCTTCCCGTCACCATCCTCCTCTCTGCACCCTTCCCGTCATCATCCTCCTCTCTGCACCCTTCCCGTCACCATCCTCCTCTCTGCACCCTTCCCGTCACCATCCTCCTCTCTGCACCCTTCCCGTCACCATCCTCCTCTCTGCACCCTTCCCGTCATCCTCCTCTCTGCGCCCTTCCCGTCATCATCCTCCTCTCTGCGCCCTTCCCGTCATCATCCTCCTCTCTGCGCCCTTCCCGTCATCCTCCTCCTCTCTGCGCCCTTCCCGTCATCCTCCTCCTCTCTGCACCCTTCCCGTCACCATCCTCCTCTCTGTACCCTTCCCGTCACCATCCTCCTCTCTGTACCCTTCCCGTCACCATCCTCCTCTCTGTACCCTTCCCGTCACCATCCTCCTCTCTGCACCCTTCCCGTCACCATCCTCCTCTCTGCACCCTTCCCGTCACCATCCTCCTCTCTGCACCCTTCCCGTCACCATCCTCCTCTCTGCACCCTTCCCGTCACCATCCTCCTCTCTGCACCCTTCCCGTCATCATCCTCCTCTCTGCACCCTTCCCGTCATCATCCTCCTCTCTGCACCCTTCCCGTCATCATCCTCCTCTCTGCACCCTTCCCGTCATCATCCTCCTCTCTGCACCCTTCCCGTCATCATCCTCCTCTCTGCGCCCTTCCCGTCATCATCCTCCTCTCTGCACCCTTCCCGTCATCATCCTCATCTCTGCGCCCTTCCCACCATCCTCCTCTCTGCACCCTTCCCGTCATCCTCCTCTCTGCGCCCTTCCCGTCATCATCCTCCTCTCTGCACCCTTCCCGTCATCATCCTCCTCTGCACCCTTCCCGTCATCCTCCTCTCTGCGCCCTTCCCGTCATCATCCTCCTCTCTGCGCCCTTCCCGTCATCATCCTCCTCTCTGCGCCCTTCCCGTCATCATCCTCCTCTCTGCGCCCTTCCCGTCATCATCCTCCTCTCTGCGCCCTTCCCGTCATCATCCTCCTCTCTGCACCCTTCCCGTCATCCTCCTCTCTGCGCCCTTCCCGTCATCCTCCTCTCTGCGCCCTTCCCACCATCCTCCTCTCTGCACCCTTCCCGTCACCATCCTCCTCTCTGCGCCCTTCCCGTCACCATCCTCCTCTCTGTACCCTTCCCGTCATCCTCCTCCTCTCTGCACCCTTCCCGTCACCATCCTCCTCTCTGTACCCTTCCCGTCACCACCCTCCTCTCTGCACCCTTCCCGTCATCATCCTCCTCTCTGCACCCTTCCCGTCACCATCCTCCTCTCTGCACCCTTCCCGTCACCATCCTCCTCTCTGCACCCTTCCCGTCATCATCCTCCTCTCTGCACCCTTCCCGTCATCATCCTCCTCTCTGCACCCTTCCCGTCATCATCCTCCTCTCTGCACCCTTCCCGTCATCATCCTCCTCTCTGCACCCTTCCCGTCACCATCCTCCTCTCTGCACCCTTCCCGTCACCATCCTCCTCTCTGCACCCTTCCCGTCACCATCCTCCTCTCTGCACCCTTCCCGTCATCATCCTCCTCTCTGCACCCTTCCCGTCATCATCCTCCTCTCTGCACCCTTCCCGTCATCATCCTCCTCTCTGCACCCTTCCCGTCATCATCCTCCTCTCTGCACCCTTCCCGTCACCATCCTCCTCTCTGCACCCTTCCCGTCACCATCCTCCTCTCTGCACCCTTCCCGTCACCATCCTCCTCTCTGCACCCTTCCCGTCATCCTCCTCCTCTCTGCACCCTTCCCATCATCCTCCTCTCTGTACAGCTAACATTGTTAATTCTTCTTTCCCAGCACTACAAAGCCAGTCTGACCGCCTCCTTCAACCTCCATCCGGTGAGAATTTTTTTTTTTGTAGGGCAGATGGGAAAAGGGCGGGAGGGAGAAGACAAGAGAGAGAAGGGCGGGTAGGAGGAAGGTGGGTGGGAGAAGGGCAGGAGGCAGAAGGGCGGGTGGGAGATCAGGGAAATTACACAGAAATTAGATCCCATCATTGGAGTAAAATTCGGGGTCCCCGGAGGGAGAATGGCGGGAGGGAGGAAGGCGGGTGGGAGAAGGCGAGAGAGAAGGGTGGGAGTGAGGAGGGCAGGTGGGAGGGAGAAGGGCAGGTGAGAGAAGGCGGGTGGGAGAAGGCAAGAGAGAGAAGGGTGGGAGTGAGGAGGGCAGGTGGGAGTGAGGAGGGCAGGTGGGAGGGAGAAGGGTGGGAGGGAGAAGGGCGGGAGTGAGGAGGGCAGGTGGGAGAAGGCGAGAGAGAGAGAAGGGCGGGTGGGAGAAGGGCGGGAGGCAGAAGGGCGGGTGGGAGAAGGGCGGGAGTGAGAAGGGCAGGTGGGAGAAGGGCGGGAGGCAGAAGGGCGGGTGGGAGATCAGGGAAATTACACAGAAATTAGATCCCATCATTGGAGTAAAATTCGGGGTCCCCGGAGGGAGAAGGGAGGGAGGGAGAAGGGCAGGATGGGAGAAGGGAGGGAGGGAGAAGGGCAGGATGGGAGAAGGGAGGGAGGGAGAAGGGCAGGTGGGAGAAGGCAAGAGAGAGAAGGGCGGGAGGTAGGAAGTAATGCGGGAGGGAGAAGGGCAGGTGGGAGAAGGCAAGAGACAGAAGGCAAGAGAGAGAAGGGCAGGTGGGAGAAGGGCGGGAGGCAGAAGGCGAGAGAGAAGGGCGGGAGGGAGGAGGGCAGGTGGGAGAAGGCGAGAGAGAAGGGCGGGTGGGAGGGAGAAGGGCGGGAGGGAGAAGGTGAGAGAGAGAAGGGCGGGAGGGAGGAGGGCAGGTGGGAGTAGGTGAGAGAGAGAAAAGCGGGAGGGAGGAAGGCAGGTGGGAGAAGGGCAGGTGGGAAAAGGCAAGTGGGAGAAGGGAGGGAGAAGGTGGGAGGGAGAAGGGCGGGAGGGAGAAGGTGAGAGAGAGAAGGGCAGGTGGGAGATAGGCGGGTGGGAGAAGGGAGGGAGGAGGGCAGGTGGGAGAAGGTGAGAGAGAGAAGGGCGGGAGGGAGGAGGGCAGGTGGGAGAAGGCGAGAGAGAGAAAAGCGGGAGGGAGGAAGGCAGGTGGGAGAAAGGCAGGTGGGAAAAGGCAAGTGGGAGAAGGGAGGGAGAAGGCGGGAGGGAGGAAGGCGGGTGGGAGGGAGAAGGTGAGAGAGAGAAGGGCAGGTGGGAGGAGGGCGGGTGGGAGAAGGGAGGGAGGAGGGCAGGTGGGAGAAGGCGAGAGAGAGGACAGGTGGGAGAAGGGCGGGAGTGAGGAGGGCGGGTGGGAGAAGGGCGGGTGGGAGGAAGGCAGGAGGGAGAAGGGCGGGTGGGAGATGGCGAGAGAGAGAAGGGCGGGTGGGAGAAGGCGGGTGGGAGAAGGGTGGGAGTGAGGAGGGCAGGTGGGAGGGAGAAGGGCGGGTGAGAGAAGGTGGGTGGGAGAAGGTGAGAGGGAGAAGGGCAGGTGGAAGAAGGGCTGGAGGGAGAAGGCGGGAGTGAGGAGGGCAGGTGGGAGAAGGGCGGGTGGTAGAAGGGCGGGTGGGAGGAAGGCAGGAGGGAGAAGGGCGGGTGGGAGATGGCGAGAGAGAGAAGGGCGGGTGGGAGAAGGCGGGTGGGAGTGAGGAGGGCAGGTGGGAGGGAGAAGGGCGGGTGAGAGAAGGCGAGAGAGAGAAGCGTGGGAGTGAGGAGGGCAGGTGGGAGGGAGAAGGGCGGGTGGGAGAAGGCGAGAGAGAGAAGGGTGGGAGTGAGGAGGGCAGGTCGGAGGGAGAAGGGCGGGTGAGAGAAAGTGGGTGGGAGAAGGCGAGAGAGAGAAGGGTGGGAGTGAGGAGGGCAGGTGGGAGAAGGCGAGAGAGAGAGAGAGAGAAGGGCGGGAGGGAGGAGGGCAGGTTGGAGAAGGCGAGAGAGAATGGGGGGTGGGAGGGAGAAGGGAGGGAGAAGGTGAGAGAGAGAAGGGAGGAGGGCAGGTGGGAGAAGGTGAGAGAGAGAAAAGCAGGAGGGAGGAAGGCAGGTGGGAGAAGGGCAGGTGGGAAAAGGCAAGTGGGAGAAGGGAGGGAGAAGGCGAGAGAGAGAAAGGCGGGAGGGAGGAAGGCGGGTGGGAGAAGAGCAGGTGGGAGAAGGCGAGAGAGAGAAGGGCGGGAGGGAGGAAGGCGGGTGGGAGGGAGAAGGGCGGGAGGGGGAAGGCGAGAGAGAGAAGGGCGGGAGGGAGGAGGGCAGGTGGGAGGGGGAAGGCGAGAGAGAGAAGGGCGGGAGGGAGAAGGGCAGGTGGGAGAAGGCGAGAGAGAGAGAAGGGCAGGTGGGAGGAAGGCGGGTGGGAAAAGGGAGGGAGGAAGGCGAGAGAGAGAAGGGCGGGAGGGAGGAGGGCGGGTGGGAGAAGGGCGGGAGAGAGAAGGGCAGGTGGGAGGAAGGCGGGTGGGAAAAGGGAGGGAGGAAGGCGAGAGAGAGAAGGGCGGGAGGGAGGAGGGCGGGTGGGAGAAGGGCGGGAGAGAGAAGGGCAGGTGGGAGAAGGTGAGAGGGAGAAGGCCTGGAGGGAGAAGGCGGGAGTGAGGAGGGCGGGAGGGAGAAGGGCGGGTGGGAGAAGGCGAGAGAGAGAGAGAGAGAGAAGGGCAGGTGGGAGGGAGAAGGGAGGGAGAAGGTGAGAGAGAGAAGGGAGGAGGGCAGGTGGGAGAAGGTGAGAGAGAGAAAAGCGGGAGGGAGAAGGGCAGGTGGGAGAAGGGCAGGTGGGAAAAGGCAAGTGGGAGAAGGGAGGGAGAAGGCGAGAGAGAGAAAGGCGGGAGGGAGGAAGGCGGGTGGGAGAAGAGCAGGTGGAGAAGGCGAGAGAAAGAAGGGCGGGAGGGAGGAAGGCGGGTGGGAGGGAGAAGGGCGGGAGGGAGGAAGGCGGGTGGGAGGGAGAAGGGCGGGAGGGGGAAGGCGAGAGAGAGAGAAGGGCGGGAGGGAGGAGGGCAGGTGGGAGAAGGCGAGAGAGAGAGAAGGGCAGGTGGGAGGAAGGCGGGTGGGAAAAGGGAGGGAGGAAGGCGAGAGAGAGAAGGGCGGGAGGGAGGAGGGCGGGTGGGAGAAGGGCGGGAGAGAGAAGGGCAGGTGGGAGAAGGGCTGGTGGGAGAAGGGCTGGAGTGAGGAGGGCGGGAGTGAGGAGGGCGGGAGGGAGAAGGGCGGGTGGGAGGAAGGCAGGAGGGAGAAGGGTGGGTGGGAGAAGGCGAGAGAGAGAAGGGCGGGTGGGAGAAGGCGAGAGAGAGAAGGGCGGGTGGGAGAAGGCGAGAGAGAGAAGGGCGGGTGGGAGAAGGGCGGGTGGGAGATCAGGGAAATTACACAGAAATTAGATCCCATCATTGGAGTAAAATTCGGGGTCCCTGGAGGGAGAAGGGCGGGAGGGAGAAGGGCAGGTGGGAGAAGGCAAGAGAGAGAAGGGCGGGAGGAAGGAAGTAATGCGGGAGGGAGAAGGGCAGGTGGGAGAAGGCAAGAGACAGAAGGCAAGAGAGAGAAGGGCAGGTGGGAGAAGGCAAGAGAGAGAAGGGCAGGTGGGAGAAGGGCGGGAGGCAGAAAGCGAGAGAGAAGGGCGGGAGGGAGGAGGGCAGGTGGGAGAAGGCGAGAGAGAGAAGGGCAGGTGGGAGAAGGCAAGAGAGAGAAGGGCAGGTGGGAGAAGGCAAGAGAGAGAAGGGCAGGTGGGAGAAGGGCGGGAGGCAGAAAGCGAGAGAGAAGGGCGGGAGGGAGGAGGGCAGGTGGGAGAAGGCGAGAGAGAGAAAAGCGGGAGGGAGGAAGGCAGGTGGGAGAAGGGCAGGTGGGAAAAGGCAAGTGGGAGAAGGGAGGGAGAAGGCGAGAGACAGAAGGGCGGGTGAGAGAAGGGTGGGAGTGAGGAGGGCAGGTGGGAGTGAGGAGGGCAGGTGGGAGAAGGGCGGGTGGGAGGAAGGCGGGAGGGAGAAGGGCGGGAGAGAGAAGGGTGGGTGGGAGAAGGCGGGAGAGAGGAGGGCAGGTGGGAGGGAGAAGGGCAGGTGGGAGGAAGGCGGGAGGGAGAAGGGCAGGTGGGAGGAAGGCGGGAGGGAGAAGGGCGGGTGGGAGGAAGGCGGGAGATCAGGGAAATTACCCAGATATGAGATCCGATCATCGGAGTGAAATTCGGGGTCCCCGGAGGAAGATGTGGGAACATTCTCTCTGATTTCTTATTCTACATTTAGGACGCCAGGTTTGTCATCGTTCTGGAGGAAGATCTGGACATCTCGGTGGATTTCTTCAGGTAGGTGAAATCTTCTGTGTAGAATTTATGGGTCGCTCTATACACGGCTCTAGAACAAATGGCGGATTCAGCCTGAGAGATGGAGCGCGGCATGGGAGAACAAGGAGCGATGGAAGCTTTCAGAGGTGTACAGACATCTTTTCCTTCCTTTCATCATGTGGTGATTTTTTTGGTAGAATCTTTGTTGATTGTAACTGAATGTGGCCCCCGTGTGCGTGGTGTCATCTCAACCTCTCCATCTAGGCCTCGGATCTGATCTCTTCTCCATCCAGGCCCTTAGATCCCCAGAGCCTTGTTATTAGCTAAACCCCCTTCATCTAGCCCTCTAGGTGTCAGCTTCTCCCATTCCAGCTCCCTGGGGGCTAACTTCCTCCCCTTTTGTCCTGCCCACGAGGGCTAAACCCCTCCCTTTCCAGCTCCCTATAGGTTAAACCCAAGTGTCTCATAGATGGTGGGATTGGTCACCGGAGAAAAGCATGGGTGGCTCACAGTGTAGGACCTCCCACCCTCAGCCTGATTCAGTGTGGAGCAGATTGTGAAAAGATAATAAATATATACTGAACGCCGCGTACCGGATATTTTCTGTATTTATTGGGGCACTAGAAGGTGTTTGTTCTGCTTTATTAATGTTCCTGTCTTCTGTCTGCAGTTTTCTGAGTCAGACCATCCATCTCCTGGAGGAGGATGAGAGCTTGTACTGCATCTCCGCCTGGAATGATCAGGTAGGTGTCCCCGTAATATGTCCCCATCCCTGTGTCCCCCAGCCCTATAGTTCCTGTCTTGTCTCCCCATCCCTATGCCCCCCCCCCCCAATTATTTTCCCATTTTAATGTACTCCTTCATTTGTCCTTATCCCTGTGTCCCCCAGCCCTATCTTTCTTGTCTTGTGTCCCCATCCATATGTCCCCCATCCTGTCCTCCTTTATTTGTCCTTATCCCTGTGTCCCCATTCTTATGTCCCCCATCCTTTGTTAGCATCCCTGTGTCATCTGTCCTGTGTCACCCATCCCTGCGTCCTCATCCTTATGTCCCCCATCCCTTTGTCCCCTATCCTGGGTCCATATCCCTGTGTCCCCATTCCTATGTGTCCCCATCCTAATGTCCCCCCATCTCTATGTCCTGTATCCTGTGTCCCCCATCTCTGTATATCCCTATCCTGTGTCACCCATCCCTGCGTCCTCATCCTTATGTCCCCCATCCCTTTGTCCCCTATCCTGGGTCCATATCCCTGTGTCCCCATTCCTATGTGTCCCCATCCTAATGTCCCCCCATCTCTATGTCCTGTATCCTGTGTCCCCCATCTCTGTATATCCCTATCCTGGGTCCCTATCCCTGTGTCCCCCATCCCTATGTGTCCCCATCCTAATGTCCCCTATCCCTGTGTCCCCCATCCCTATGTGTCCCCCATCTCTGTGTCCCCCATCTCTGTGTCCCCCATCTCTGTGTCCCCCATCTCTGTGTCCCCCATCTCTGTGTCCCCCATCTCTGTGTCCCCCATCCCTGTGTCCCCCATCTCTGTGTCCCCATCCTAATGTCCCCCATCCCTATGTGTCCCCCATCTCTGTGTCCCCCATCTCTGTGTCCCCCATCTCTGTGTCCCCCATCTCTGTGTCCCCCATCTCTGTGTCCCCCATCCCTTGTCCCCATCCCTATGTCTCTGATTTTGTGTCCCCTATCCCTGTGTCCCCATCCCTTATCCCTATCCTCAGAGGTCCTCGGAGCCATACTCAGTAATCGGAGGTTTATTGGAAGTGAAGGGGCGGACACATTGGTAACCTGACACAAGTTATTTCCAGTAACCCTCCACTGATTGGCTCTGAGGCCTCTCTCTGTCAGTTGTGTGTCATTCATCCTCCTGTCCCCCCTGTGCAGGGCTATGAGCACACGGCGGAGGACCCCTCGCTCCTCTACAGGGTGGAGACCATGCCCGGCCTGGGGTGGGTTCTTCGCAGGACTCTGTACAAGGATGAACTGGAGCCAAAATGGCCGACTCCAGAGAAGGTAGGTGGCTGACAGTCGCCATCCCGCTGCCGGTAAGTGACCCCCGTTGTGCTGTGCTGACACCGTTCTTCCTCTCTGTGCTCCAGCTGTGGGATTGGGATATGTGGATGAGGATGCCGGAACAGAGGAAGGGGCGGGAGTGTCTGATCCCGGATGTGTCCCGGTCCTATCACTTCGGCATCGTGGGGCTCAACATGAACGGATATTTCCATGTAAGAGATTTTATTCCTTTATTATATAGGAGCTCTAATAGTGATATGTGAGGCTGACGGGGGATGGTGCTGTGTGTGTCTATCTCTACGCATGACCACACCCATCGGGCATAACACTATGACCACACCCATCGGCCATAACACTATGACCACACCCATCGGCCATAACACTATGACCACACCCATCGGCCATAACACTATGACCACACCCATCGGCCATAACACTGTGACCACACCCATCGGCCATAACAATATGACCACACCCATCGGCCATACCACTATGACCACACCCATCGGCCATAACAATATGACCACACCCATCGGGCATAACACTATGACCACACCCATCAGCTATAACACTATGACCACACCCATCGGCCATAACAATATGACCACACCCATCAGCCATAACACTATGACCACACCCATCAGCTATAACACTATGACCACACCCATCGGCCATAACACTATGACCACACCCATCGGCCATAACACTATGACCACGCCCATCACCCATAACACTATGACCACACCCATCAGCTATAACACTATGACCACACCCACCGGCCATAACGCTATGACCACACCCATCGGCCATACCACTATGACCACACCCATCGGCCATAACACTGTGACCGCACCCATCGGCCATAACACTGTGACCGCACCCATCGGCCATAACACTATGACCACACCCATCGGCCATAACACTGTGACCACACCCATCGGCCATTACACTATGACCACACCCATCAGCCATAACACTGTCCAGGCACCATGGACCCCGCCGGACCTCTGAAGGTACGTGGCACCGAGCCGTCACTAGCAGATCCTTCAAGTCCTGTAAGTTGGGAGTTGGGGCCTCCATGGAAGAGACTTGTTTCTCCAGCACACCACAACCTGCAATGGCCAGGAACTTCAGAGACAACATGTTCACTCCCTGCCTAATATATCCCACCCACTTCCAGATGTTGTGACCAGAGAATCAATGTTATCCCTTCACCTGTCAGTGGTCATAATATTCTGGCTGATCTGTATACGGGGGGGGGGGTATACATATATATTGGGGGGGATAGATACATTGTATACACTCAGTGGTGATAATGTTCTGGTCGATCTGGTGACGTTCGGTGTCGATCTGTCGGTGATCCCGGCAATGCAGAACCCTCATCACATCTTTTATATTCTGCAGGAAGCTTACTTCAAAAAACACAAATTCAACACGGTTCCCAATGTGCAGATATCCAACGTGGAGAGGTGAGGGGGTGTCGGGGGAGGGTCCAGTGGGGGGGGGGGGGTGTTCATACATTTATATACCTCCTCCCAACTGCAACCTGCGGGATAACGTGTATGGAACCCTTATGTCGCACACGATCGGATTTTTTTTTTCGATGGAATTCCGCTCAAATTTGTGTTGCCTACACACGGTCACACAAACCTTGTCGGAAATTCCGACCGCCAAGAACGCGGTGACGTACAAGACGTACGACGAGCCGAAAAATGAAGTTCAATAGGCAGTTTGGCTCTTCTGCTTGATTCTGAGCATGCGTGGTTTTTAGTGCGTCGGCACTGTTGCCCGTCTCCTTCCCCCTCGTGGGACGCTGGCCCGTCTCCTTCCCCCTCGTGGGACGCTGGCCCGTCTCCTTCCCCCTCGTGGGACGCTGGCCCGTCTCCTTCCCCCTCGTGGGACGCTGGCCCGTCTCCTTCCCCCTCGTGGGACGCTGGCCCGTCTCCTTCCCCCTCGTGGGACGCTGGCCCGTCTCCTTCCCCCTCGTGGGACGCTGGCCCGTCTCCTTCCCCCTCGTGGGACGCTGGCCCGTCTCCTTCCCCCTCGTGGCCATTGTCATTTTCACAGCAAAAAATGCATTTAAATTGCATTGTTTACTGTGAAAATGACAGTTGCAGTTTGGGAGTTAACCACAAGGGGGCGCTGTAGGATTTGTATGTTCCCTGCGTGTGTTTACAACTGTAGGGGGGTGTGGCTGTAGGTGTGACGTCATCGATCGCGTCCCCCTATAACAGGGATGATGCGATCCATGCTGCGGCCACAGTGAAGCGCGGGGAAGGTGTGTTTACGCACGGCTCTCCCTGTTCTTCAGCTCCGGGGACCGATCGCCGCACTCCAGCGGCGATCGGGTCCGCGAGTCCCGCGGTCCCGGAGCTTCAGGCCGGCTCACGGGAGCGCGCCGCGGGCGCACGCCCGTGACCCACGGCTGGGTACTAAAACCAAACGTATATATACGTTGATGTGCCCAGCCGTGCCATTCTGCTGACGTATATGTGCAGTAGGCGGTCCTTAACTGGTTAAGCGCCCCCCGTCCTCGCGAGCTCGCGCAGCAAAGAAAACGCATACGGAAGTCGCGCACGCATATGTACACGGTGTTCAAATCACACATGTGAGGTATCGCCGCGATCGTCAGAGCGAGAGCAATAATTCTAGCCCTAGACCTCCTCTGTAACTCTCACCTGGTAACTGTAAAATGAAAGCGTCGCCTATGGAGATACTTGGGTACCGGAGTTTTTTTTATTTTATTTTTTTAATTCATGAAAGTACATTTTTCCCCAAAGTTTGCGTTTAAAACACCGCCGCACAAATACCGTGTGACATAAAATATTGCAACAATCGCCATTTTTTTCTCTAGATTCTCTGCTAAAAAAAAAAATATATATATATATATATAATGCAATATAAACATCAAAATTGATTTAAAAAAAGAAAAACGTTTTACATTCCTGCTGATTGTTTGTATTTCTTCCTCTATTGGTGTCTCTTCTCCTATTCCCGCCCCCGCGGAGTGCAGTCTGAGGAAGGACGCCTACGAGGTGGAGATCCATCGGATCCTCCGGTAAGTTCTGTTCGGACGCTCAGCGTGGCAGCGATCGGCTGCGGTGATTGGTCAGTTGTGGATGCAGTTGAGGGTGTTTCTTCTCTTGCAGAGAGGCGGAGGTTCTGGATCACAGTAAGGACCCCTGCGAGGATTCCTTCATCCCCGACACGGAGGGGAAAACCTACGTCATGTTCATCCGCATGGAGCAGGAAGCCGATTTCACCACCTGGACACAGCTGGCGAAGGTGCCCAATATTCATAAATCTCGCCCGGTGTGTGAGCGTGACCTCCCCGGTGTGTGAGCGTGACCTCCCCGGTGTGTGAGCGTGACCTCCCCGGTGTGTGAGCGTGACCTCCCCGGTGTGTGAGCGTGACCTCCCCGGTGTGTGAGCGTGACCCCCCTGGTGTGTGAGCGTGACCTCCCCGGTGTGTGAGCGTGACCCCCCTGGTGTGTGAGCTTGACCTCCCCAGTGTGTGTCCTCCCCAGTATGTGAGCGTGACCTCCCCGGTGTGTGTCCTCCCCAGTATGTGAGCGTGACCTCCCCGGTGTGTGAGCGTGTCCTCCCCGGTGTGTGAGCGTGTCCTCCCCAGTATGTGAGCGTGACCCCCCCGGTGTGTGAGCGTGACCTCCCCGGTGTGTGAGCGTGTCCTCCCCGGTGTGTGAGCGTGTCCTCCCCAGTATGTGAGCGTGACCCCCCCGGTGTGCGAGCGTGACCCCCCCCGGTGTGTGAGCGTGTCCTCCCCGGTGTGTGAGCGTGTCCTCCCCGGTGTGTGAGCGTGACCCCCCCGGTATGTGAGCGTGACCCCCCCAGTGTGTGAGCGTGACCCCCCCGGTGTGTGAGCGTGACCCCCCCGGTGTGTGAGCGTGTCCTCCCCGGTGTGTGAGCGTGTCCTCCCCAGTATGTGAGCGTGACCCCCCCGGTGTGTGAGCGTGTCCCCCCCGGTGTGTGAGCGTGTCCTCCCCGGTGTGTGAGCGTGTCCTCCCCGGTGTGTGAGCCGGTGTGTGAGCGTGACCCCCCCGGTATGTGAGCGTGACCCCCCCAGTGTGTGAGCGTGACCCCCCTGGTGTGTGAGCTTGACCTCCCCAGTGTGTGTCCTCCCCAGTATGTGAGCGTGACCTCCCCGGTGTGTGTCCTCCCCAGTATGTGAGCGTGACCTCCCCGGTGTGTGAGCGTGTCCTCCCCGGTTTTGTGAGCGTGTCCTCCCCAGTATGTGAGCGTGACCCCCCCGGTGTGTGAGCGTGACCTCCCCCGGTGTGTGAGCGTGTCCTCCCCGGTGTGTGAGCGTGTCCTCCCCAGTATGTGAGCGTGACCCCCCCGGTGTGTGAGCGTGTCCTCCCCCCGGTGTGTGAGCGTGTCCTCCCCGGTGTGTGAGCGTGTCCTCCCCGGTGTGTGAGCGTGACCCCCCCGGTATGTGAGCGTGACCCCCCCAGTGTGTGAGCGTGACCCCCCCGGTGTGTGAGCGTGACCTCCCCGGTGTGTGAGCGTGACCTCCCCAGTGTGTGTCCTCCCCAGTGTGTGAGCGTGACCTTCCCAGTGTGTGAGCGTGACCTCCCCAGTGTGTGTCCTTCCCAGTGTGTGAGCGTGACCTTCCCAGTGTGTGAGCGTGACCCCCCCGGTGTGTGAGCGTGACCTCCCCGGGTGTGTGAGCGTGACCTCCCCAGTGTGTGTCCTCCCCAGTGTGTGAGCGTGACCTTCCCAGTGTGTGAGCGTGACCTTCCCAGTGTGTGAGCGTGACCTCCCCAGTGTGTGTCCTCCCCAGTATGTGAGCGTGACCTCCCCGGTGTGTGTCCTCCCCAGTATGTGAGCGTGACCTCCCTGGTGTGTGAGCGTGACCTCCCCAGTATGTGAGCGTGACCTCCCCAGTGTGTGTCCTCTCCAGTGTGTGAGCGTGACCTCCCCGGTGTGTGAGCGTGACCCCCCCGGTGTGTGAGCGTGACCCCCCCCCGTGTGTGAGCGTGACCCCCCGGTGTGTGAGCGGACCCCCCCCTGTGTGAGCGTGACCCCCCCGGTGTGTGAGCGTGACCTCCCCAGTGTGTGTCCTTCCCAGTGTGTGAGCGTGACCTTCCCAGTGTGTGAGCGTGACCCCCCCGGTGTGTGAGCGTGACCTCCCCGGGTGTGTGAGCGTGACCTTCCCAGTGTGTGAGCGTGACCTTCCCAGTGTGTGAGCGTGACCTCCCCAGTGTGTGTCCTCCCCAGTATGTGAGCGTGACCTCCCCGGTGTGTGAGCGTGTCCTCCCCAGTGTGTGTCCTTCCAGTGTGTGAGCGTGACCTCCCCGTGTGTGAGCGTGACCCCCCCGGTGTGTGAGCGTGACCCCCCCGGTGTGTGAGCGTGACCCCCCCGGGTGTGAGCGTGACCTCCCCGGTGTGTGAGCGTGACCCCCCCGGTTGTGAGCGTGACCCCCCCGGGTGTGTGAGTGACCCCCCCGGTGTGAGCGTGACCTCCCCAGTGTGTGAGCGTGACCTTCCCAGTGTGTGAGCGTGACCTCCCCAGTGTGTGTCCTCCCCAGTATGTGAGCGTGACCTCCCCGGTGTGTGAGCGTGTCCTCCCCAGTGTGTGTCCTCTCCAGTGTGTGAGCGTGACCTCCCCGGTGTGTGAGCGTGACCCCCCCGGTGTGTGAGCGTGACCCCCCCCGCCCCCCCGTGTGTGAGCGTGACCCCCCCGGTGTGTGAGCGTGACCTCCCGGTGTGTGAGCGTGACCCCCCCGGTGTGTGAGCGTGACCCCCCCCGGTGTGTGAGCGTGACCCCCCCGGTGTGTGAGCGTGACCTCCCCCGGTGTGTGAGCGTGACCCCCCCGGTGTGTGAGCGTGACCCCCCGGTGTGTGAGCGTGACCCCCCCGGTGTGTGAGCGTGACCCCCCCGGTGTGTGTGAGCGTGACCTCCCCGGTGTGTGAGCGTGACCTCCCGGTGTGTGAGCGTGACCTCCCCGTGTGTGAGCGTGACCTCCCCTGTATGTGAGCGTGACCTCCCCAGTGTGTGTCCTCTCCAGTCGTGTGTGAGCGTGACCTCCCCGGTGTGTGAGCGTGACCCCCCGGTGTGTGAGCGTGACCTCCCCGGTGTGTGAGCGTGACCCCGGTGTGTGAGCGTGACCCCCCCGGTGTGTGAGCGTGACCCCCCCGGTGTGTGAGCGTGACCTCCCCGGTGTGTGAGCGTGACCCCCGGTGTGTGAGCGTGACCTCCCTGGTGTGTGAGCGTGACCTCCCCGGTGTGTGAGCGTGACCTCCCCGGTGTGTGAGCGTGACCTCCCCAGTATGTGAGCGTGACCTCCCCAGTGTGTGTCCTCTCCAGTGTGTGAGCGTGACCTCCCCGGTGTGTGAGCGTGACCTCCCCGGTGTGTGAGCGTGACCCCCCCGGTGTGTGAGCGTGACCCCCCCGGTGTGTGAGCGTGACCTCCCCGGTGTGTGAGCGTGACCTCCCCGGTGTGTGAGCGTGACCTCCCCGGTGTGTGAGCGTGACCCCCCCGGTGTGTGAGCGTGACCCCCCCGGTGTGTGAGCGTGACCCCCCCGGTGTGTGAGCGTGACCCCCCCGGTGTGTGAGCGTGACCTTCCCAGTATGTTACATAGTCGGGTTGAAAAAAGAAACAAGTTCAACCAATAAAAAAATAAAAATAAAATGTGAGCGTGACCTCTCCTAAAATCACGAACGTTGTAGCTGATCTGTGATTGGTGTAAATAGAATAGAATTCCACTTTGTATGATCAGAACTTTATATACACAGCCAATAGAATTGTCTCTCTTTGCACTCACAGTGCCTCCATGTCTGGGATCTGGACGTTCGGGGAAATCACAATGGTCTGTGGCGTCTATTCCGAAAGAAGAATCATTTCCTGGTGGTGGGAGTCCCGTTCTCTCCATATTCGTAAGTAAAACCCCTTCCTCTCATTGGACGTTGCCCATCTCCCTCCTCTCCCTGGGACGTTGCCCATCTCCCTCCTCTCATTGGACGTTGCCCATCTCCCTCCTCTCATTGGACGTTGCCCGTCTCCTTCCCTCCCTGGGACGTTGCCCGTCTCCCCCCCCCCCCCCTGGGACGTTGCCCATCTCCCTCCTCTCATTGGGTTGCCCACTCCCTCCTCTCATTGACGTTGCCCGTCTCCTTCCCTCCCTGGGATCCCGTCCCTCCCCCCCCCCTGGGACTTTGCCCGTCTCCTCCCCCCCCCCCCCTGGGATTGGTCTCCTTCCCCCCCGTGGACGTTGCCCGTCTCCTCCCCCCCCCCGTGGAACGTCCTGTCCCTCCCCCCCCCCTGGGACTCCCGTCTCCTTCCCCCCTGGATTGCCCGTCTCCTCCCCCCCCCCTGGGATGTTGCGTTCCTTTCCCCCCCCCCTGGGACGTTGCCGTCTCCTCCCCCCCCTGGGACGTTGCCTCCCTTCCCCCCCCTGGGACGTTGCCCGTCTCCTCCCCCCCCCTGGACTGCCCGTCTCCTTCCCCCCCCCCTGACTTGCCCGTCTCCTTCCCCCCCCTGGGATGTTGCCCGTCTCCTTCCCCCCCCCTGGACGTCCCGTCCTCCCCCCTGGGACGTTGCCCCTCCTTCCCCCCCTTCCCCCCCCTGGGACGTTGCCCGTCTCCTTCCCCCCCCCCTGGGACGTGCCCGTCTCCTTTCCCCCCCCCCTGGGACGTTGCCCGTCTCCTTCCCCCCCCTGGGACGTTGCCCGTCTCCTCCCCCCTGGGACTTTGCCCGTCTCCTTCCCCCCCCTGGACGTTGCCCGTCTCCTCCCCCCCCTGGGACGTTCTCCCGCCTCCCCCCCTGGGACGTCCCGTCCTCCCCCCCCCCTGGGACGTTGCCCGTCTCCTTCCCTCCCTGGGACGTTGCCCGTCTCCCCCCCCCCCCCTGGGACTTTGCCCCCCCCCCCCCGTGGAACGTTGCCCGTCTCCTTCCCCCCCCTGGGATGCCCGTCTCCTTCCCCCCCCCCCCCTGGGACGTTGCCGTCTCCTTTCCCCCCCCCCCCCGCTGGGTTGCCCGTCTCCTTCCCCCCCCCCTGGGACGTTGCCCGTCTCCTTCCCCCCCCCCCGGGACGTGGGACGTTGCCCGTCCCCCCCCCCCCCTGGGACGTTGCCCGTCTCCTCCCCCCCCTGGGACGTTGCCCGTTCCCCCCCCTGGGACGTTGCCCGTCTCCTTCCCCCCCCTGGGACGTTGCCCTCTCCTTTCCCTTCCCCCCCCCCTGGGACGTCCCGTCCCCCCCTGGGATGTTGCCCCCCCCCCCCCCCTGGGACGTTGCCCGTCTCCTTCCCCCCCCCCCTCTCCTTCTTCCCCCCCCTGGGACGTTGCCCGTCTCCTTCCCCCCCCCTGGGACGTTGCCCGTCTCCTTCCCTCCCTGGGACGTTGCCCGTCTCCTTCCCCCCCCTGGGACGTTGCCCGTCTCCTTCCCCCCCCCCCCCCCTCTCCTTCCCTCCCTGGGACGTTGCCCGTCTCCTTTCCCCCCCCCCCTGGGACGTTGCCCGTCTCCTCCCCCCCCCCTGGGACGTTGCCCGTCTCCTTCCCCCCCCTGGGACGTTGCCCGTCTCCTCCCCCCCCCCCTGGGACTTTGCCCGTCTCCTTCCCCCCCCTGGGACGTTGCCCGTCTCCCCCCCCCCCCCTCCCCCCCCTCCCCGTCCCCCCCCGTGGAACCCTTCCCCCCCCCCCCCCTGGGACGTTGCCCCGTCTCCTTTCCCCCCCCCCCTCTCCTTCCCCCCCCCCCTGGGACGTTGCCCGTCTCCTTTCCCCCCCCCCCCTGGGACGTTGCCCGTCTCCCCCCCCCCCCCTTCCCCCCCCCCTGGGTTGCCCGTCTCCTTCCCCCCCCTGGGACGTTGCCCGTCTCCTTCCCCCCCCCCCCCTGGGACGTTGCCCGTCTCCTTCCCCCCCCCCCTGGGACGTTGCCCGTCTCCTTCCCCCCCCCTGGGACGTTGCCCGTCTCCTTCCCCCCCCCCCCTGGGACGTTGCCCGTCTCCTTCCCCCCCCTGGGACGTTGCCCGTCTCCTTTCCCCCCCCCCCTGGGACGTTGCCCGTCTCCTTCCCCCCCCCCGTCTCCTTCCCCCCCTGGGACGTTGCCCGTCTCCTTTCCCCCCCCCCCTGGGACGTTGCCCGTCTCCTTCCCCCCCCCCTGGGACGTTGCCCGTCTCCTTCCCCCCCCCCTCCCCCCCCCCTGGGACGTTGCCCGTCTCCTTCCCCCCCCTGGGACGTTGCCCGTTCTCCTTCCCTCCCTGTTGCCCCCTCTCCTTCCCCCCCCTGGGACGTTCCTTCCCCCCCCTGCCCGTCTCCTCCCCCCCCTGGGACGTTGCCCGTCTCCTCCCCCCCCCTGGGGACGTTGCCCGTCTCCTCCCCCCCCCCTGGGACGTTGCCCGTCTCCTCCCCCCCCCCTGGGACGTTGCCCGTCTCCTTCCCCCCCCCCCCCCGTCTCCTCCCCCCCCCCTGGGTTGCCCGTCTCCTTCCCCCCCCTGGGACGTTCCTTCCCCCCCGCCCGTCTCCTTCCCCCCCCGGGACGTGGTCTCCTTCCTCTCATGACGTTGCCCGTCTCCTTCCCCCCCCCCCCCCCTTGGACGTTGCCCGTCTCCTTCCCCCCCCTGGGACGTTGCCCGTCTCCTTCCCCCCCCCCCTGGGACGTTGCCCGTCTCCTTCCCCCCCCCCCTGGGACGTTGCCCGTCTCCTTCCCCCCCCCCCCTGGGACGTTGCCCGTCTCCTTCCCCCCCCCCTGGGACGTTGCCCGTCTCCTTCCCCCCCCCTGGGACGTTGCCCGTCTCCTTCCCCCCCCCCTGGGACGTTGCCCGTCTCCTTCCCCCCCCCCTGGGACGTTGCCCGTCTCCTTCCCCCCCCCCTGGGACGTTGCCCGTCTCCTTCCCCCCCCTGGCCCTCCCCCCCCCCCCCCTGACCCCCCCTCCCCCTCCCCCCCCCTGTTGCCCGTTCTCCTTCCCCCCCCCCTGCCCCCCTCCCCCCCCCCCCCTGTCTCCTTCCCCCCCCCGGGGGACGTTGCCCGTCTCCTTCCCCCCCCTGGTTGCCCGTCTCCTTCCCCCCCCTGGGACGTTGCCCGTCTCCTCCCCCCCCCCCGGGACGTCCCCCCCCGGGACGTCATGGTCTCCTTCCTCTCATGACGTTGCCCGTCTCCTTCCCCCCCCTGGGACGTTGCCCGTCTCTTTTCCTTTCATGGGACGTTGCCCGTCTCCTTCCCCCCCCCTGGGACGTTGCCCGTCTCCTTCCCCCCCCTGGGACGTTGCCCATCTCCTTCCCCCCCTGGGACGTTGCCCGTCTCCTTCCCCCCCCTGGGACGTTGCCCGTCTCCTTCCCCCCCTGGGACGTTGCCCGTCTCCTTCCCCCCCCTGGGACGTTGCCCGTCTCCTTCCCCCCCCCTGGGACGTTGCCCGTCTCCTTCCCCCCCCTGGGACGTTGCCCGTCTCCTTCCCCCCCCCTGGGACGTTGCCCGTCTCCTTCCTCTCATGGGACGTTGCCCGAATTTGTCTCCTTCCCCCCCCTGGGACGTTGCCCGTCTCCTTCCCCCCCTGGGACGTTGCCCGTCTCTTTCCTCTCATGGGACGTTGCCCGTCTCCTTCCCCCCCCCTGGGACGTTGCCCGTCTCCTTCCCCCCCCCTGGGACGTTGCCCGTCTCCTTCCCCCCCTGGGACGTTGCCCGTCTCCTTCCCCCCCCTGGGACGTTGCCCGTCTCCTTCCCCCCCCTGGGACGTTGCCCGTCTCCTTCCCCCCCCTGGGACGTTGCCCGTCTCTCCTTCCCCCCCTGGGACGTTGCCCGTCTCCTTCCCCCCCCTGGGACGTTGCCCGTCTCCTTCCCCCCCCTGGGACGTTGCCCGTCTCCTTCCCCCCCCTGGACGTTGCCCGTCTCCTTCCTCTCATGGGACGTTGCTCCTCCTCTCTTCAGAATTTGTCAGTGCCACCCTGTGTTATAAGTGGAATGTATTCATGCAGGTAATGTAGGGGTTGTATTGATGGCCATATATCACACACCGTGTAGGCAAAGGCATCACTTGAAATAAAGCAGCCCCCCCCCCCCCCCCCCCCCCCCCCCCCCCCCCCCCCCCCCCCCCCCCCCCCCCCCCCCCCCCCCCCCCCCCCCCCCCCCCCCCCCCCCCCCCCTGTAGAAAATCAGACTTTTGTCATCACACAAGTCACATGTACAATAATGATCTAGACTAGAGAGTTCATTTTCCACTGACAGTTCTGCAGATGTCCACCAGGTGGAGCTCCAGATCCATCATCCACATTCAGGGATATTGGAGGAGAGTCACTGCGGGTTTCCCTTTCATGTCTCCCCTGCAGCAACTCCATCGTAGCCGAGTGTATCCCCCATATAGTGATGTCACACCCCAAAACTCTCCACAGCTATTTAATTCATTCAATTTTACTCTTCCCTGACCTTATTCTGGACTGTTCAGCCCCTGGCCCCCATCCCTGACCTTATTCTGGACTGTTCGGCTCCTGGCCCTCTTCCCTGACCTTATTCTGGACTGTTCAGCTCCTGGCCCTCTTCCCTGACCTTATTCTGGACTGTTCAGTCCCTGGCCCTCTTCCCTGACCTTATTCTGGACTGTTTGGCTCCTGGCTCTCTTCCCTGACCTTATTCTGGACTGTTCAGCTCCTGGCCCTCTTCCCTGACCTTATTCTGGACTGTTCGGCCCCTGGCCCTCTCCCCTGACCTTATTCTGGACTGTTCAGTCCCTGGCCCTCTTCCCTGACCTTATTCTGGACTGTTCGGCCCCTGGCCCTCTTCCCCGGACTTATTCTGGACTGTTCAGTCCCTGGCCCTCTTCCCTGACCTTATTCTGGACTGTTCGGCCCCTGGCCCTCTTCCCCGGACTTATTCTGGACTGTTCGGCCCCTGGCCTCTTCCCTGACCTTATTCTGGACTGTTCGGCCCCTGGCCCTCTTCCCCGGACTTATTCTGGACTGTTCGGCCCCTGGCCCTCTTCCCTGACCTTATTCTGGACTGTTCGGCTCCTGGCCCTCTTCCCTGACCTTATTCTGGACTGTTCGGCCCCTGGCCCTCTTCCCTGACCTTATTCTGGACTGTTCAGTCCCTGGCCCTCTTCCCTGACCTTATTCTGGACTGTTCGGCCCCTGGCCCTCTTCCCCGGACTTATTCTGGACTGTTCGGCCCCTGGCCTCTTCCCTGACCTTATTCTGGACTGTTCGGCCCCTGGCCCTCTTCCCCGGACTTATTCTGGACTGTTCGGCCCCTGGCCCTCTTCCCTGACCTTATTCTGGACTGTTCGGCCCCTGGCCCTCTTCCCTGACCTTATTCTGGACTGTTTGGCTCCTGGCCCTCTTCCCTGACCTTATTCTGGACTGTTCGGCCCCTGGCCCTCTCCCCTGACCTTATTCTGGACTGTTCGGCCCCTGGCCCTCTCCCCTGACCTTATTCTGGACTGTTTGGCTCCTGGCCCTCTTCCCTGACCTTATTCTGGACTGTTCAGCTCCTGGCCTCTTCCCTGACCTTATTCTGGACTGTTTGGCTCCTGGCTCTCTTCTCTGACCTTATTCTGGACTGTTCAGCTCCTGGCCCTCTTCCCTGACCTTATTCTGGACTGTTCGGCCCCTGGCCCTCTCCCCTGACCTTATTCTGGACTGTTCGGCCCCTGGCCCTCTCCCCTGACCTTATTCTGGACTGTTCGGCCCTTGGCCCTCTCCCCTGACCTTATTCTGGACTGATTCGGCCCCTGGCCTCTTCCCTGACCTTATTCTGGACTGTTCGGCCCCTGGCCTCTTCCCTGACCTTATTCTGGACTGTTCGGCCCCTGGCCCTCTTCCCTGACCTTATTCTGGACTGTTCGGCCCCTGGCCCTCTTCCCCGACCTCATTCTGGACTGTTCGGCTCCTGGCCCTCTTCCCTGACCTTATTTTGGACTGTTCAGCTCCTGGCCCTCGGCCCTCTTCCCTGACCTTATTCTGGACTGTTCGGCCCCTGGCCCTCTTCCCTGACCTTATTCTGGACTGTTCGGCCCCTGGCCCTCTTCCCTGACCTTATTCTGGACTGTTCGGCCCCTGGCCCTCTTCCCTGACCTTATTCTGGACTGTTTGGCTCCTGGCCCTCTTCCCTGACCTTATTCTGGACTGTTCGGCCCCTGGCCCTCTTCCCTGACCTTATTCTGGACTGATCGGCCCTCATCCCTGACCTTATTCTGGACTATTCATCTCCTGGCCCTCTTCCCTGACCTTATTCTGGACTATTCGGCTCCTGGCCCTCTTCCCTGACCTTATTCTGGACTATTCGGCTCCTGGCCCTCTTCCCTGACCTTATTTTGGACTTCTCAGCTCCTGGCCCTCGGCCCTCTTCCCTGACCTTATTCTGGACTGTTCGGCCCCTGGCCCTCATCCCTGACCTTATTCTGGACTATTCGGCTCCTGGCCCTCTTCCCTGACCTTATTCTGGACTGTTCGGCCCTCATCCCTGACCTTATTCTGGACTATTCATCTCCTGGCCCTCTTCCCTGACCTTATTCTGGACTGTTCGGCTCCTGGCCCTCTTCCCTGACCTTATTCTGGACTATTCGGCTCCTGGCCCTCTTCCCTGACCTTATTTTGGACTGTTCAGCTCCTGGCCCTCTTCCCTGACCTTATTCTGGACTGTTCAGTCCCTGGCCCTCTTCCCTGACCTTATTCTGGACTGTTCGGCCCCTGGCCCTCTTCCCCGGACTTATTCTGGACTGTTCGGCCCCTGGCCCTCTTCCCCGGACTTATTCTGGACTGTTCGGCCCCTGGCCCTCTTCCCCGGACTTATTCTGGACTGTTCGGCCCCTGGCCCTCTTCCCCGGACTTATTCTGGACTGTTCGGCCCCTGGCCCTCTTCCCTGACCTTATTCTGGACTGTTCAGCTCCTGGCCCTCTTCCCTGACCTTATTCTGGACTGTTTGGCTCCTGGCTCTCTTCCCTGACCTTATTCTGGACTGTTCAGCTCCTGGCCCTCTTCCCTGACCTTATTCTGGACTGTTCGGCCCCTGGCCCTCTCCCCTGACCTTATTCTGGACTGTTCGGCCCCTGGCCTCTTCCCTGACCTTATTCTGGACTGTTCGGCCCCTGGCCCTCTTCCCCGACCTCATTCTGGACTGTTCGGCTCCTGGCCCTCTTCCCTGACCTTATTTTGGACTGTTCAGCTCCTGGCCCTCGGCCCTCTTCCCTGACCTTATTCTGGACTGTTCGGCCCCTGGCCTCTTCCCTGACCTTATTCTGGACTGTTCGGCCCCTGGCCCTCTTCCCTGACCTTATTCTGGACTGTTCGGCCCCTGGCCCTCTTCCCCGGACTTATTCTGGACTGTTCGGCCCCTGGCCCTCTTCCCCGGACTTATTCTGGACTGTTCGGCTCCTGGCCCTCTTCCCTGACCTTATTCTGGACTGTTCGGCCCCTGGCCCTCTCCCCTGACCTTATTCTGGACTGTTCGGCCCCTGGCCCTCTCCCCTGACCTTATTCTGGACTGTTTGGCTCCTGGCCCTCTTCCCTGACCTTATTCTGGACTGTTCAGCTCCTGGCCTCTTCCCTGACCTTATTCTGGACTGTTTGGCTCCTGGCTCTCTTCTCTGACCTTATTCTGGACTGTTCAGCTCCTGGCCCTCTTCCCTGACCTTATTCTGGACTGTTCGGCCCCTGGCCCTCTCCCCTGACCTTATTCTGGACTGTTCGGCCCCTGGCCCTCTCCCCTGACCTTATTCTGGACTGTTCGGCCCTTGGCCCTCTCCCCTGACCTTATTCTGGACTGATTCGGCCCCTGGCCTCTTCCCTGACCTTATTCTGGACTGTTCGGCCCCTGGCCTCTTCCCTGACCTTATTCTGGACTGTTCGGCCCCTGGCCCTCTTCCCTGACCTTATTCTGGACTGTTCGGCCCCTGGCCCTCTTCCCCGACCTCATTCTGGACTGTTCGGCTCCTGGCCCTCTTCCCTGACCTTATTTTGGACTGTTCAGCTCCTGGCCCTCGGCCCTCTTCCCTGACCTTATTCTGGACTGTTCGGCCCCTGGCCCTCTTCCCTGACCTTATTCTGGACTGTTCGGCCCCTGGCCCTCTTCCCTGACCTTATTCTGGACTGTTCGGCCCCTGGCCCTCTTCCCTGACCTTATTCTGGACTGTTTGGCTCCTGGCCCTCTTCCCTGACCTTATTCTGGACTGTTCGGCCCTGGCCCTCTTCCCTGACCTTATTCTGGACTGATCGGCCCTCATCCCTGACCTTATTCTGGACTATTCATCTCCTGGCCCTCTTCCCTGACCTTATTCTGGACTATTCGGCTCCTGGCCCTCTTCCCTGACCTTATTCTGGACTATTCGGCTTCTGGCCCTCTTCCCTGACCTTATTTTGGACTTCTCAGCTCCTGGCCCTCGGCCCTCTTCCCTGACCTTATTCTGGACTGTTCGGCCCCTGGCCCTCATCCCTGACCTTATTCTGGACTATTCGGCTCCTGGCCCTCTTCCCTGACCTTATTCTGGACTGTTCGGCCCTCATCCCTGACCTTATTCTGGACTATTCATCTCCTGGCCCTCTTCCCTGACCTTATTCTGGACTGTTCGGCTCCTGGCCCTCTTCCCTGACCTTATTCTGGACTATTCGGCTCCTGGCCCTCTTCCCTGACCTTATTTTGGACTGTTCAGCTCCTGGCCCTCTTCCCTGACCTTATTCTGGACTGTTCAGTCCCTGGCCCTCTTCCCTGACCTTATTCTGGACTGTTCGGCCCCTGGCCCTCTTCCCCGGACTTATTCTGGACTGTTCGGCCCCTGGCCCTCTTCCCCGGACTTATTCTGGACTGTTCGGCCCCTGGCCCTCTTCCCCGGACTTATTCTGGACTGTTCGGCCCCTGGCCCTCTTCCCTGACCTTATTCTGGACTGTTCGGCTCCTGGCCCTCTTCCCTGACCTTATTCTGGACTGTTCAGCTCCTGGCCCTCTTCCCTGACCTTATTCTGGACTGTTTGGCTCCTGGCTCTCTTCCCTGACCTTATTCTGGACTGTTCAGCTCCTGGCCCTCTTCCCTGACCTTATTCTGGACTGTTCGGCCCCTGGCCCTCTCCCTGACCTTATTCTGGACTGTTCGGCCCCTGGCCTCTTCCCTGACCTTATTCTGGACTGTTCGGCCCCTGGCCCTCTTCCCCGACCTCATTCTGGACTGTTCGGCTCCTGGCCCTCTTCCCTGACCTTATTTTGGACTGTTCAGCTCCTGGCCCTCGGCCCTCTTCCCTGACCTTATTCTGGACTGTTCGGCCCCTGGCCTCTTCCCTGACCTTATTCTGGACTGTTCGGCCCCTGGCCCTCTTCCCTGACCTTATTCTGGACTGTTCGGCCCCTGGCCCTCTTCCCCGGACTTATTCTGGACTGTTCGGCCCCTGGCCCTCTTCCCCGGACTTATTCTGGACTGTTCGGCTCCTGGCCCTCTTCCCTGACCTTATTTCCCAAGGCGTCTTCCAGGACAGCCCTTGAGAGATGGAGCTCCTCCCTGGACAGGAAACACATCACCTCCAGCTTTTTAAAAGGCGGTCCCTCAGGCATCTGGTCAGTTTTATGTGTTTCCTCAGTCGGAGGAGACATGTCACCTGGGAACCGTCTTTTGCTGGGGGATGGATCCGGGAGGGAGTCCATCTCCAGGGGCTGAGGGAAGACAGCTGGGCTGTACTGACCCGATCGATCTCTCCTCCTTTGGCCGCGGGTTCCCTCCGACTGGGTCTGGAGTTCCCCGTTTCCTCCTTCCCCCGGTGCCCGGCGAGGGAGTTGGCGGTGATGGCGCGCGTCAGGCGGGCGGCGTTAGCGGCGAAGGAATTCTTTCCTTGCGGTGGACGCCGTGACCCGGAAGTCGCTGGGCGTAACTTCCAGGCCAGGATGCGCGTCATCACTGAGCGCCGGAAGCTGTGGTTCCGGTTTCTGGCGCGGGAAGGTTGGAAGGCCGAGCCGGCGTTTTAAAAGGCAGCAAGCGTGGGCTGAACGCTGCCTGTATACAGACAAGATGGACGCTGTACACGCGCCAGGGGAGTCTAGCGCCGGCTCTTCACAGGTAGGCTGGCTGTGCCAGAGCTCTTTTTTCCTGTGTATTTCACCTGTTTTAGAAGGGGAGCTAGATAGGAATGTTTGCCTATGTTTAGCTCAGTGGGCACCTTAGGATGGCAGGCTGGAGATACCTTTTCTTAAAGGAGGATGTCTCTTTCTTTTGTTTCCTACCAGAAAGATCCAAAAGACCACAGTGTTAAAGCCCCTTCTAGCAAAAAGAAGTGTGCCACTTGTAATGCAAGATTAGCATCAGGTTATACCAAGAGCCTTTGTGGACCCTGTATTTCTACTGTGATAAGCAGTGAAGAGGATTCCCCACTTAACAAATTTTTGGGTTCTTTTAAAGAGGAGATGAAAGCAACTTTTCAGTCCTTTAGGAAACTTATTGCTGATTCGCAAATCCCAACGCCAGCCACCACACAGCAAGAGGTGCCCACCTCTCCCACTCCGGTAGCATCAGGAGCAGGTGATCCTGTGGAGAATGAGGAGATTTCCCTTAGAATTCCTGATTCAGATTCCTCCCATTCAGATTCTGGGCAAGAAGATGATCAGAATGACTCCCGCACACCCACTAGATTCAAGCTCTCCCAGGAAGAGGTAGATGAATTAATTGGGGCTATTCATGAAACGTTAGAGATGAAGGAAGAAAAAACTTCTCTCTCACGTCATGATAAAATGTATCAGGGGTTAAGCAAGAAAAAACAAAAAGTTTTTCCGGTGCACAAGCTGATGTCAGACCTGGTGCTGAGGGAATGGGAGGAACCTGACAAAAGGCCTTTCTTTTCTAGCGGTTTGAAAAGAAGATTTCCCTTTGAGGAAGACCCTAAGGCAGTCTGGAACCAGTCCCCAAAACTGGATGCCCCCCTGTCAAAAGTCTCAAAACACTCAGACTTAGTGTTTGAGGACATGGGACATTTAGCAGACCCCATGGACAAGAGGGGAGATGTTATCCTCAAAAGATCCTGGGACGCAGCCATGGCTAATCTTAAGCCAGCCCTGGCAACTACATGTGTAGCCCGTAATTTAGAGTTTTGGCTCAAACAGCTACAGGAACACCTGACAGCGGGTACTCCTAGAGAAGATTTATTAAAATCTCTTCCAATGCTGTTTAAGGCAGTCGGTTTTATCGCAGATGCGTCGGCAGAATCGGTAAAACTGTCAGCCAGGTCAGCTTCACTGTCAGTCGCAGCGAGGAGAACTCTTTGGCTCAAAACTTGGCCAGGAGACACCACATCTAAATTACGTCTTTGTAGCGTCCCTTTCTCAGGTAACCTTTTATTTGGCACTCCGCTAGATGAAGCATTAGAACGCACGGCGGATAAAAAGAGGACTTTTCCTGAAAAGAAAAAACCTTTTAATAGGAAGTTTTTTCGTTCCTTTAAGGGGCAAAAGAAGACTGTTCAAGAGAAAGGCAAGCCAAATAGACCCTGGGGGGCGCAAGGAGGGAAGCAAAAAGCTAAAGTGCTCTTTAACCCTCCTGATAAAAACCCCAAATCTCAATGAGGCCAGGATCCAAGTGGGAGGAAGACTGGGGGATTTCCTTCCACAATGGATGAAGTTGACCTCCAACAACTTTGTCAGGGGAGTTATAGGAAAGGGTTATGCCCTGGAGTTCAGTCAGTTGCCACCAACAAGATTCTTGGTTACACAGCTGGCAAAGGACCCAGTAAAGGCACAGGCACTACAGCTTCTCATAGGAGAATTTGTAGATCAAAAAGTCCTAATACCAGTCCCCAAACAAGAAGAAGGCCATGGTTTTTACTCGCACGTCTTTCTGGTACGAAAACCATCAGGGAAGTATCGCCTGATTTTCAACCTGAAACCACTGAATACAGTCATTCGATACAAAAAATTCCGGATGGAATCCATTATTCTGTCAAGAATTTACTTCAGAGAAACTGCTTCATGGCAAAGATAGATCTGAAGGATGCCTACCTTCACATTCCTATCAGACTAAGCTCCCAAAGGTTCCTTCGCATAGCTGTCCGGATAGGGGAAAAGATTTTCCACTATCAGAGCCAGGCCCTCCCCTTTGGTCTCTCCTCGTCTCCGAGGATCTTTACCAAAATCCTTGCGGAAACTTTGGCCCCTCTAAGACTCCAAGGAATAACAGTTGTCCCTACTTGGACGACCTGTTGTTCCTGGCATCCACAAAACAAAAGCTACTCGAGGACCTAGTGGTCGTTCAGCAGTGGTTGACTCAGTTAGGCTGGATAGTCAACAGGGAAAAGTCAATCCTCATTCCCACGCAGGAAATCCTGTTCCTGGGCTACATAGTAGATTCTACAGAACAAAGGACCTTTCTCCCACAAGAAAAAATCGATCATCTAAATCAACGAGTAGCTCGGTTGCAGACAAATCTCCCGGTCACAGTAAGGGAGATAATGTCAGTCTTAGGCCTCATGACAGCCTCCATCCCAGCAGTCAGATGGGCCAGGTTCCACCAAAGGCCACTCCAGTCTTTTCTCCTTCAAAATCTCACAGGAAAAGACTTAGAGGAGAAGATATACCTGCCAGAAAAAACAAAGCAGGCTCTCTGGTGGTGGAGAGACCAAAACCACCTGAACAGAGGTCTACTATGGAACCCACCTGTGACACGCATCTTGACCACGGACGCCAGCAACCAAGGTTGGGGAGCCCACCTAGAAGGTCAGATGGCACAAGGCACCTGGAATCATCTAGAAAAGAAACGCTCCTCAAATTATCGGGAGTTAAAAGCCGTAGCCAAAGGGATCGCAGCATTCCAAGGGCGGCTCAAGCATCAACATCTACAGATCAGGTCGGACAATACAACTACTGTAGCGTATTTGAACAAACAAGGAGGGACCAGGAATCCCGCCCTGATGGGCATAACAAAGGAAGTCTTTGTTTGGGCAGAAGAGAATCTCGAGTCACTTTCAGCTGTCCATCTCAAGGGTACGCAAAACAGTCTAGCCGATTTTTTGAGCAGACAATCAGTCTCTCAAGAAGAATGGTCTCTGGATCCGACAGTCTTTGCCAAGATAGTGTCCAAATGGGGTCTTCCGGAGGTCGACTTGTTCGCCAACAGGAGGAATACCAAGCTTCCAGAGTTTTTCTCACTGAACCCCAGGGATCGGCCGGTGGCAGTCGATGCCCTTCAAAGCGCATGGTCATTCTCCCTGACATATGCTTTCCCACCTCTGCACCTCTTGCCGAAGGTCCTGGCCAAGTACAGGATGGAAAAGACTTCCCTTATCCTGATAGCCCCTTTTTGGCCAAAAAGGGCGTGGTTTTCGCTTCTACTAGCGTTAGCGGATCGTCCACCATGGATGTTGCCGTGCAGTCAAGATCTGTTGACTCAAGGTCCGGTTCGGCACCCCAATCCGGCCTTTCTGAATCTAGCGGCCTGGTTTCTGAGATAGACATCCTGAAGTCTAAGGGTCTATCAGATAGAGTAATCAGAACTCTGTTACAGAGTCGCAAACCAGTTACCAGAGCGATTTATCTGAAACACTGGAAAAAAATTCAATCTCTGGCTAAAAGAGAATGGAAAGAGGGAACATGATTCCCCAACGATTTTGGAGTTCTTACAAGAAGGCATCGACAAGAAACTGGCCTTAAGCACGATTAAGGTTCAAATTGCTGCCCTTTCAGTTTATGTTCAACGCTCCCTACAAAAAGACCCGCTTATTAGTCGATTTTGCAAAGCAATTGCCAAACAACGCCCGGCCCCATGCCGTAAGATACCGACGTGGGACCTATCTCTGGTGTTGAAAGCAATCATTAAAGAGCCTTTTGAGCCGATATCAGAGGCATCCTTAAAGCTGGTTACTTTAAAGACAATTTTTTTGATCGCTATGACTTCTGCCCGCAGAATCAGCGAACTTCAGGCGCTCTCAATTAGGGATCCGTACATGCAAATTTTGGAGGATAAGGTTATTCTAAAAACAGATCAGTCCTTTGTGCCAAAAGTAGCCTCTGCTTTCCACAAGAGTCAGGACATTATACTTCCTTCTTTTTGCAATAAACCAAGAAATAGCAAAGAAGAACAGCTACACTGGCTGGACGTCAGAAGATGTCTTTTAGTCTATTTGGAAGTAACTAAAGACTTTAGAAAATCAGATGCATTGTTTGTTCTTTTTTCTGGTAATCGAAAAGGAAAACAAGCTTCAAGAGGGACTCTAGCCAGATGGATTAAATTGGCCATCTTGGAAGGGTATAAAGCCCTACACTTGGATCCTCCGCAAGGTTTGAAAGCTCACTCTACAAGGGCGTTAGCCACGTCCTGGGCAGAGAGAGCCGGCGCTACCCCGGAACAAATATGTAAGGCCGCTACGTGGTCAAGCATGTCCACGTTCATTAGACATTACCGACTGGACGTCCTAAGTAGCCAAGATCAGGCCTTTGGGAGGAAAGTCCTGCAGGCGGTAGTCCCACCCTAATCTGGTGAGTGCTTGCTCATCCTCTCAAGGGCTGTCCTGGAAGACGCCTTGGGAAAATCAGAGTTAGTCTTACCGGAAACTCTGTTTCCAGGAGTCTTCCAGGACAGCACGTTCCCACCCTATGCTTAAGGTAGGTATTTATGTGGGTATGTATATATGCATGGATAATATGTATGTATGTCATTAACTGTTTTTCAGCTCTGTCCTTCGGTTCTTGGAGTAAAACTGACCAGATGCCTGAGGGACCGCCTTTTAAAAAGCTGGAGGTGATGTGTTTCCTGTCCAGGGAGGAGCTCCATCTCTCAAGGGCTGTCCTGGAAGACTCCTGGAAACAGAGTTTCCGGTAAGACTAACTCTGATTTTTGGACTGTTCAGCTCCTGGCCCTCGGCCCTCTTCCCTGACCTTATTCTGGACTGCTCGGCCCCTGGCCCTCTTCCCTGACCTTATTCTGGACTGTTTGGCCCCTGGCCCTCTTCCCTGACCTTATTCTGGACTGATCGGCCCTCATCCCTGACCTTATTCTGGACTATTCATCTCCTGGCCCTCTTCCCTGACCTTATTCTGGACTATTCGGCTCCTGGCCCTCTTCCCTGACCTTATTCTGGACTATTCGGCTCCTGGCCCTCTTCCCTGACCTTATTTTGGACTGTTCATCTCCTGGCCCTCTTCCCTGACCTTATTCTGGACTGATCGGCCCTCATCCCTGACCTTATTCTGGACTATTCATCTCCTGGCCCTCATCCCTGACCTTATTCTGGACTATTCGGCTCCTGGCCCTCTTCCCTGACCTTATTCTGGACTGTTCGGCCCCTGGCCCTCTTCCCTGACCTTATTCTGGACTGTTCGGCCCCTGGCCCTCATCCCTGACCTTATTCTGGACTGTTCGGCTCCTGGCCCTCTTCCCTGACCTTATTTTGGACTGTTCAGCTCCTGGCCTCTTCCCTGACCTTATTCTGGACTGTTTGGCCCCTGGCGCCCATCCCTGACCTTATTTTGGACTGTTTGGCCCCTGGCCCTCATCTCTGACCGTATTCAGACCCTTGCTTTCATCCCTGACTTTTTTCTTGACTCATTTGCTCTCCACTAACCTTCTTTCCCTCTCTTTCTGACGCAGGAATAAGAAGCCTCTATCCGTGACTCCCATCTACCTGGAACCGCCCCCTAAGGAGGAAGCCGCTGCTGCTGGAGTGGACCAGTCCTGACCCCCGGGGGGGCGATATCGCACAGACCGTCCGCTCGCCCTGTGTGAAATGCGTAGGACTGCACGGCTCCATCTGTATTTGGAGAACTGTTAAAGGGGTGGAGCCACTGACATCATCACACTGACTTCTCCAGTGTAGAAGCAGTGACATCATACTGGACACTAATCCCGCCCCCTGCACTGCCGCAGGTCACATGACAGACTTTTGACATAACCGAGAGAGATGTGTGATGCCGACAGTACCTGCAGGGGGCGCCATTTCTGGGACATATCGGTGTCGTGTCTCCTTGTTTTATTTATTGATGAACTTTTTGAATGTTTTTTATTTTTGTGGTGTGAGAATTGCAGCTGCGGGGTGTCCGGGATCTCAGATTCCGGGATCTTGGAGCGTCTGACCTCCTACACAGTGCCTTATATCTGTCTTTACATCCGCGCTTCTGCCGGTCGCCTTCCATTGGTCGGGGGACAGACAGGACCCGGAGTGATGCTCTGCAGACGAGCAGAAAACCCGAATCAGAAGCCTCAGATGGAAGCTGCCGATCCGTCACATGACAGGTTCTCTTTAGAGTGACTTTAGTCATTTCTGTGCCCAGAACTTGTATCCAAGAAGCAGCAATCCCCTGCGTGCCTGAGGAGGGGTGTGCGGCGATCCCCTGCGTGCCTGAGGAGGGAGTGCGGCGATCCCCTGCGTGCCTGAGGAGGGGTGTGCGGCGATCCCCTGCGTGCCTGAGGAGGGGTGTGCGGCGATCCCCTGCGTGCCTGAGGAGGGGTGTGCGGCGATCCCCTGCGTGTCTGAGGAGGGGTGTGCGGCGATCCCCTGCGTGCCTGAGGAGGGGTGTGCGGCGATCCCCTGCGTGCCTGAGGAGGGGTGTGCGGCGATCCCCTGCGTGCCTGAGGAGGGGTGTGCGGCGATCCCCTGCGTGCCTGAGGAGGGGTGTGCGGCGATCCCCTGCGTGCCTGAGGAGGGAGTGCGGCAATCCCCTGCATGTCTGAGGAAGTGCGGCGATCCCCTGCGTGTCTGAGGAGGGAGTGCGGCTCCTGTGCGGCGATCCCCTGCGTGCCTGAGGAGGGAGTGCGGCGATCCCTTGTGTGTCTGAGGAGGGGGTGCGGCGATCCCCTGCGTGTCTGAGGAGGGTGTGCGGCGATCCCCTGCGTGTCTGAGGAGGGGTGCGGCGATCCCCTGCGTGTCTGAGGAGGGGGTGCGGCGATCCCCTGCGTGTCTGAGGAGGAAGTGCGGCGATCCCCTGCGTGTCTGAGGAGTAAGTGCGGCGATCCCTTGTGTGTCTGAGGAGGGGGTGCGGCGATCCCCTGCGTGTCTGAGGAGGGAGTGCGGCGATCCCCTGCGTGTCTGAGGAGGGAGTGCGGCGATCCCCTGCGTGTCTGAGGAGGGGTGCGGCGATCCCCTGCGTGTCTGAGGAGGTGGTGCGGCGATCCCCTGCGTGTCTGAGGAGGTGGTGCGGCGATCCCCTGCGTGTCTGAGGAGGTGGTGCGGCGATCCCCTGCGTGTCTGAGGAGGTGGTGCGGCGATCCCCTGCGTGCCTGAGGAGGGGTGTGCGGCGATCCCCTGCGTGCCTGAGGAGGGGTGTGCGGCGATCCCCTGCGTGCCTGAGGAGGGGTGTGCGGCGATCCCCTGCGTGTCTGAGGAGGGGTGTGCGGCGATCCCCTGCGTGCCTGAGGAGGGGTGTGCGGCGATCCCCTGCGTGCCTGAGGAGGGGTGTGCGGCGATCCCCTGCGTGCCTGAGGAGGGGTGTGCGGCGATCCCCTGCGTGCCTGAGGAGGGGTGTGCGGCGATCCCCTGCGTGCCTGAGGAGGGAGTGCGGCAATCCCCTGCATGTCTGAGGAAGTGCGGCGATCCCCTGCGTGTCTGAGGAGGGAGTGCGGCTCCTGTGCGGCGATCCCCTGCGTGCCTGAGGAGGGAGTGCGGCGATCCCTTGTGTGTCTGAGGAGGGGGTGCGGCGATCCCCTGCGTGTCTGAGGAGGGTGTGCGGCGATCCCCTGCGTGTCTGAGGAGGGGTGCGGCGATCCCCTGCGTGTCTGAGGAGGGGGTGCGGCGATCCCCTGCGTGTCTGAGGAGGAAGTGCGGCGATCCCCTGCGTGTCTGAGGAGTAAGTGCGGCGATCCCTTGTGTGTCTGAGGAGGGGGTGCGGCGATCCCCTGCGTGTCTGAGGAGGGAGTGCGGCGATCCCCTGCGTGTCTGAGGAGGGAGTGCGGCGATCCCCTGCGTGTCTGAGGAGGGGTGCGGCGATCCCCTGCGTGTCTGAGGAGGTGGTGCGGCGATCCCCTGCGTGTCTGAGGAGGTGGTGCGGCGATCCCCTGCGTGTCTGAGGAGGGAGTGCGGCGATCCCCTGCGTGTCTGAGGAGGGAGTGCGGCTCCTGTGCGGCGATCCCCTGCGTGTCTGAGGAGGGGGTGCGGCGATCCCCTGCGTGTCTGAGGAGGGGGTGCGGCGATCCCCTGCGTGTCTGAGGAGGGGGTGCGGCGATCCCCTGCGTGTCTAAGAAGGGAGTGCGGCGATCCCCTGCGTGTCTGAGGAGGGGGTGCGGCGATCCCCTGCGAGGAGGGAGTGCGGCGATCCCCTGCGTGTCTGAGGAGGGAGCGGCGATGCGGCGAGGAGGGAGTCCCCTGCGTGTCTGAGGAGGGAGCGGCGATGCGGCGAGGAGGGAGTCCCCTGCGTGTCTGAGGAGGGAGTGCTCCCCTCGGTGTCTGAGGAGGGAGTGCGGCGATCCCCTCGGGAGGAGGGAGTGCGGCGATCCCCTGCGTGTCTGAGGAGGGGGTGCGGCGATCCTCTGCTTGCCTGAGGAGGGAGTGCGGCGATCCCCTGCGTGTCTGAGGAGGGAGTGCGGCGATCCCCTGCGTGTCTGAGGAGGGAGTGCGGCGATCCCCTGCGTGTCTGAGGAGGGAGTGCGGCGATCCCCTGCGTGTCTGAGGAGGGAGTGCGGCGATCCCCTGCGTGTCTGAGGAGGGAGTGCGGCGATCCCCTCGGTGTCTGAGGAGGGAGTGCGGCGATCCCCTCGGTGTCTGAGGAGGGAGTGCGGCGATCCCCTGCGTGTCTGAGGAGGGAGTGCGGCGATCTCCTGCGTGTCTGTGGAGGGAGTGCGGCGATCTCCTGCGTGTCTGAGGAGGGAGTGCGGCGATCTCCTGGTGTCTGAGTGCGGCGATCTGCCTGAGGAGGGAGTGCGGCGATCTCCTGCGTGTCTGAGGAGGGAGTGCGGCGATCCCCTGCGTGTCTGAGGAGGGAGTGCGCCGATCTCCTGCGTGTCTGTGGAGGGAGTGCGGCGATCTCCTGCGTGTCTGTGGAGGGAGTGCGGCGATCTCCTGCGTGTCTGTGGAGGGAGTGCGGCGATCTCCTGCGTGTCTGAGGAGGGAGTGCGGCGATCCCCTGCGTGTCTGAGGAGGGAGTGCGGCGATCTCCTGCGTGTCTGAGGAGGGAGTGCGGCGATCTCCTGCGTGTCTGAAGAGGGAGTGCTGCTCCTGTGGGGTCATTCTGTGTGTGGCGCCGTCCCGTCTTGTGTGTAGAAACTGAAATAATAAATAAAATGAAATCTCTGGATGGTCGGCTGGTTCATATCTACAGGAAGTGGGCTGTGTGCAGGAATATTCTCCCCCCCCCTCCTCATATACAGTCATTAGGGATGCACCGATATATCGGCCGCCGAAAATGGGGTTAGTAACGTTTTGCCGATATAAAGATGCTGATAATGGCACGCTGTGTCCCATTGACTTTGACCATAATGCAGGTAAAGGACCTTGCCCCTTTTTGTGATTCGGCACTGCGTCGCTCTGACAATTGCGCGGTCGTGCGACGCGGCTCCCAAACAAAATTGGCGTCCTTTTTTCCCCACAAATAGAGATTTCTTTTGGTGGTATTTGATCGCCTCTGCGGTTTTTATTTTTTGCGCTATAAACAAAAATAGAGCGACAATTTGAAAAAATGCAATATTTTTTACTTTTTGCTATAATAAATATTGGGGTTGTCCCGATACTGAGCATTTGCGGGAGTACTTGGCTGCATCTGTGGGGGACATGGCTGCATCTGTGGGGGGACATGGCTGCATATATGTGGGGGGACATGGCTGCATATGTGGGGGGACATGGCTGCATCTGTGGGGGACATGGCTGCATATGTGGGGGACATGGCTGCAATATGTGGGGGACATGGCTGCAATATGTGGGGGGACATGGCTGCATCTGTGGGGGACATGGCTGCATATGTGGGGGACATGGCTGCAATATGTGGGGGACATGGCTGCAATATGTGGGGGGACATGGCTGCATATGTGGGGGGACATGGCTGCATATGTGGGGGGGACATGGCTGCAATATGTGGGGGGACATGGCTGCATATGTGGGGGGACATGGCTGCATATGTGGGGGGACATGGCTGCATATGTGGGGGGACATGGCTGCATATGTGGGGGGACATGGCTGCACTATGCGGGGGGGACATGGCTGCATATGCGGGGGGGACATGGCTGCAATATGTGGGGGGACATGGCTGCAATATGTGGGGGGACATGGCTGCATATGTGGGGGGGACATGGCTGCATATGTGGGGGGACATGGCTGCACTATGCGGGGGGGACATGGCTGCATATGTGGGGGGACATGGCTGCATATGTGGGGGGACATGGCTGCACTATGCGGGGGGACATGGCTGCACTATGCGGGGGGGACATGGCTGCATTTGGGGACACTCACTGTATCACTTGGCCCCGCCCCTCGGCGTGCCGCACCAATGGCTGCGCTGCTCTCAATCCATCCGCTCTAGCCAATCAGCGGCCAGGCTGAGCGGCGAAGAGGATCTCGGGACCGAGCGCGGAACTTTCGACGGGTCAGGTAAGTAAAACGGGGGGTGGGGCGCGGCAACATCAGATGTTTTTTCACCTTAATGCATAGATTGTATTAAGGTGAAAAAAATAATTCCTTTACAAGTCCTTTAAAAATTTAATGGCGGCGATCCGCGTTTTTTTTTTTTTTATGGCGGACACATCGGACACTTTTGACACATTTTTGGGACCGTTGTCATAGCGAAAAGTGCTATAAAAATGCACTGATTACTGTGAAAATGACACTGGTAGTGAAGGGGTTAACCACTAGGTTAAGTGTGTCCTAGGGAGTGATTCTTACTGTAGGGGGGGGCGTGGCTGGGCGTGTGACGTCACTGATCGTCGTTCCCTATATCAGACGATCGCTGCCACAGTGAAGAACGGGGAAGGTGTGTTTACACTCACCTCTCCACATTCTTCAGCTCCTGTGACCGATCGCGGGACACCGGCGGTGATCGGGTCCCGGAGTTTTGGACCGGGTCGCGAGCGAGTGAATTGCTCCCCTCCCCCTCCTCGCTTCGTTACTTCCAATCGGCTCTCATCCTTGTTGGTCTTGGAATTCGAATAGTTAAACCAATCACCATACTGGAGGGTCTCGGGGGGGGGGGGGGGGATTGAGGAGCGGGCGTCTTTTCTAAATGTCTATTGGTCAGTCTGTTGACTAAACAGCCAATCGAACGGCATCATGTGAGGAGAAGCGCAGGTCCGGGTCCCCCCTTGGCCTCCATATTGTTGGCCCCGGCGGCGTTCCTCCTGGGATGGGCCGGGTTGTGGAGTGTTTGCGTTGGCGAGGTTATAAAGCTCCTCATGATCGGGTTGCACAATGCCTGGTGACCTCGGATCGGCTCGGATCGGTTTACTCCCCCATTGGACGAGGTTTATATTGCCTCTGAAATATTATTTACATTCTACAGCAGAACAAACAATCCTTCCGTCCAAAAATCCAACCGCTCATCTCCAATAAACAGCGTTGCCTAGCGATGGGCGGTGTCGTCACCCGACGCCGGAGTCACCGCAACACTAAAGAAGAAGAAGAGAGTCCAGTCATTAATCTGAGTTCATATTCAATGATCCGATCCGAGTTCTTGTGGATTCCCTTCCCTGGGATTGGGCCATTCAGCCATCATGAACGCCATGTATTCATTGAAGAGTCGATCGGCCTCATTGCATCAGATTTACTGTCAGCCTCCAAAACAGAGCACAGCTAATGCCAGTATGGGGGCTGGTGAGATAACCCTGGAGGCGCAGGATAGGGTGCTGGTGAGATACACCTGGAGGGGCAGGATAGGGTGCTGGTGAGATACACCTGGAGGGGCAGGATAGGGTGCTGGTGAGATACCCCTGGAGGGGCAGGATAGGGGGCTGGTGAGATAACCCTGGAGGGGCAGGATAGGGTGCTGGTGAGATACCCCTGGAGGGGCAGGATAGGGGCTGGTGAGATACACCTGGAGGGGCTGGATAGGGTGCTGGTGAGATACCCCTATAGGGGGCTTGTGAGATAACCCTGGAGGGGCAGGATAGGGGGCTGGTGAGATACCCCTGGAGGGGCAGGATAGGGGGCTGGTGAGATAACCCTGGAGGGGCAGGATAGGGGGCTGGTGAGATAACCCTGGAGGGGCAGGATAGGGGCTGGTGAGATGCCTCGGGAGGTGCAAGATAGGGGTCCATTAAGATACCACTGGAGTGGCAGGATAGGGGGCTGGTGAGATACCCCTGGAGGGGCAGGATAGGGGCCTGTTGAGATACCCCTGGAGTGGAAGGATAGGGGCCTGGTGAGATACCCCTGGAGGGGCAAGATTGGGTCTGGTGATAAATCCCTAAAGTTGCAGGATAGGGGCCTGGTGAGATACCTCTTGAGTGCCAAGATAGGGGCCTGGTGAAATACCCCTGTGGTGGCAGGATAGGAGCCTGGTGAGATAACCCTGGAGTGGAAGGATAGAGGCCCTCTGAGAAATAGTGGCAGGATTGGGGTCTGTTGAGAAACCCCTGAAGTAGCAGTATAGGGACCTGGTGAGATACCCCTGAAGGGGCAGGATATGGGGCTGGTGAGATACCTCTGGAGTAGCAGGATAGGGGCCTGGTGAGATACCCCTGGAGGGACAGGATAGGGGCCCGTTTAGATACCACTGGAGGGGCAGGATAGGGGGCTGGTGAGATACCCCTGGAGGGGCAGGATAGGGGCTGGTGAGATGCCTCGGGAGGTGCAAGATAGGGGCCCGTTAAGATACCACTGGAGTGGCAGGATAGGGGGCTGGTGAGATACCCCTGGAGGGGCAGGATAGGGGGCTGGTTAGATACCCCTGGAGGGGCAGGATAGGGGGCTGGTGAGATACCCCTGGAGGGGCAGGATAGGGGCCTGGTGAGATAACCCTGAAGGAGCAGGATAGGGGCCTGTTGAGATACCCCTGGAGTGGAAGGATAGGGGCCTGGTGAGATACCCCTGGAGGGGCAAGATTGGGTCTGGTGATAAATCCCTAAAGTAGCAGGATAGGGGCCTGGTGAAATACCCCTGTGATGGCAGGATAGGGGCCTGGTGAGATAACCCTGGAGTGGAAGCATAGAGGCCCTCTGAGAAATAGTGGCAGGATTGGGGTCTGGTGAGAAACCCCTGAAGTAGCAGTATAGGGACCTGGTGAGATAACCCTGAAGGGGCAGGATATGGGGCTGGTGAGATACCTCTGGAGTAGCAGGATAGGGGCCTGGTGAGATACCCCTGGAGGGACAGGATAGGGGCCCGTTTAGATACCACTGGAGGGGCAGGATAGGGGGCTGGTGAGATACCCCTGGAGGGGCCAGATAGGGGGATGGTGTGATACCCCTGGAGGGGCCGGATAGGGGCCTGGTGAGATAACCAAGGAGGGGCCGGATAGGGGGCTGGTGAGATACCCCTGGAGGGGCCAGATAAGGGGATGGTGTGATACCCCTGGAGGGGCCGGATAGGGTGCTGGTGAGATACCCCTGGAGGGGCCGGATAGGGGGCTGGTGAGATACCCCTGGAGGGGCCGGAAAGGGGGCTGGTGAGATACTCCTGGAGGGGCCGGATAGGGTGCTGGTGAGATACCCCTGGAGGGGCCGGATAGGGTGCTGGTGAGATACCTCTGGAGTAGCAGGATAGGGGCCTGGTGAGATACCCCTGGAGGGACAGGATAGGGTCCCGTTTAGATACCACTGGAGGGGCAGGATAGGGGGCTGGTGAGATACCCCTGGAGGGGCCAGATAGGGGGATGGTGAGATACCCCTGGAGGGGCAGGATAGGGGCCTGGTGAGATAACCAAGGAGGGGCAGGATAGGGGGCTGGTGAGATACCCCTGGAGGGGCCGGATAGGGTGCTGGTGAGATACCCCTGGAGGGGCAGGATAGGGGCCCGGTGAGATACCCCTGGAGGGGCCAGGTAGGGTGCTGGTGAGATACCCCTGGAGTATTAGGATGGGGGCTGGTGAGATACCCCTGGAGGGGCCGGATTGGGTGCTGGTGAGATACCCCTGGAGGGGCAGGATAGGGGCCCGGTGAGATACCCCTGGAGGGGCCAGGTAGGGTGCTGGTGAGATACCCCTGGAGTATTAGGATGGGGGCTGGTGAGATACCCCTGGAGGGGCCGGATTGGGTGCTGGTGAGATACCCCTGGAGGGGCAGGATAGGGGGCTGGTGAGATACCCCTGGAGTATTAGGATGGGGGCTGGTGAGATATCCCTGGAGGGGCAGGATAGGAGCCCGGTGAGATACCCCTGAAGGGGCCAGATAGGAGCCCGGTGAGATACCCCTGAAGGGGCCAGATAGGAGCCCGGTGAGATACCCCTGGAGGGGCAGGATGGGGGCCAGATGAAATTCCCCAAATGTTACTGTTAGGGGTTCCCACAACTGGGGAAATTGTATCAAGGGGTCACAGCACTAAAAAGAATGAGAAGCTCTGAGAAGGTTCAGTTTGATTTGGAACCTTCAGGGGGCAGCACTGGAACTGAATCAGCACTTGAAGCATTGGGTCTTATTTTAGACACACTTCAGAGTTTTTTTCTTCCCTCGGAGAAATGTCAGCCTCTCTGTTCCCAACCCTGGGATCTTCAGTCCAAGAGTCGCCCAGCTCTCCGCCTCTGCATGATTGAGGAGGAATGAGGGACAGAAGGACTTTGTTCTAAATCCGGGACAGTTGGGATCTCTGCCATTGTAAGGCGAGTGTCTTTCCCGGTCTTGCACAAGGACCAGGCGACATCGAAACTCCCAACTTCCTTCTTTCTACAAGGTAGTTTCAGTCTTTCACCTCGACCAGGAAATCGTTCTCCCGTCCCTCTGTTTGGAAAGGATCGACTGTTCTGTCATTCCACTCTTTTAACCACTTCAGCCCCGGGACCATTCGGCTGGCCAAAGACCAGAGCACTTTTTGCGATTCGGCACTGCGTCGATTTAACTGACAATAGCGCGGTCGTGCGACGCGGCTCCCAAACAAAATTGGCGTCCTTTTTTCCCACACATAGAGCTTTCTTTTGGTGGTATTTGATCACCTCGGCGGTTTTTATTTTTTGCGCTATAATTAAAACAAAAAAAAAAAGCGACAACTTTGAAAAAAAAAGCAATATTTTTTACCTTTTGCCATAATAAATATCCTCAAAAATATATAAAACACAGTTTAGGCCGATACGTATTCTTCTACCTATTTTTTGGTAAAACAAAAATCGCAATAAGCGTTTATCGATTGGTTTGCGCAAAAGTTATAGCGCCTGCAAAATAGGGGATAGTTTTATGGCATTTTTATTATTATATATATATATATATATATTTTTTTTTTTTACTAGTAATGGCGGCAATCTTCGATTTTTAGCAGGACTGCAACATTGCGGCGGACACATCGGACACTTTTGACACATTTTTGGGACCATTCACATATAAAAATGCACTGTTACTGTTTAAATGTCACTGGCAGGGAAGGGGGTTAACAATAGGGGGCGATCAAGGAGTTAATTATGTTCCCTGGGTGTGTTCTAACTGAAGGGGGGGGTGGGACTGACTAGGGGAAATGACAGATCGCTGTTCATACATTGTATGAACAGACGATCGGTCATTTCTCCCGCTGAAAGAAGGGGAGCTGCGTGTTTACACACACAGCTCCCGGTTTCTCGCACTGTCACGAGCGATCGCGGGTGCCTGGCATTCATCACGCCCGCCGGGCACTCACATCGGCTCCAGGGGGCGAGCAGCGGGCACGCACGTGCCTCCGGTGGCGCCCGCGCCCCTAGTGGCCACAAGGCGAAGTGACGTAACATAACGTAGTTTCGCCCAGCCCAGTCGTGTTGCCGCAGTAAAACGGCGGTGGGCGGTCGGCAAGTGGTTAACGGATATTTTTTTAACAGAAACTGTCAAAATGTTCAGTCTTTTTTCATATATTTAACCACTTCAGCCCCGGACCATTATGCAGGTTAAGGACCCGGACCCTTTTTGCGATTCGGCACTGCGTCGCTTTAACTGACAATTGCGCGGTCGTGCGACGTGGCACCCAAACAAAATTGGCGTCCTTTTTTCCCCACAAATAGAGATTTCTTTTGGTGGTATTTGATCACCTCTGCGGTTTTTATTTTTTGCGCTAGAAACAAAAATGGAGCGACCATTTAAAAAAAATATATATATATATTTTTTACTTTTTGCTGTAATAAATATCCCCAAAAAATATATAAAACATTTTTTTTTCCCTCAGTTTAGGCCGATACGTATTCTTCTACATATATTTGGTAAAAAAATTGCAATAAGCGTTTATCGATTGGTTTGCGCAAAAGTTATAGCGTTTACAAAATAGGGGGATAGTTTTATGGCATTTTTATTCAGAATTTTTTTTTTTACTACTAATGGCGGCGATCAGCGATTTTTTTTCGTGACTGCGACATTGTGGCGGACGCATTGGACAATTTTGACACATTTTTGGGACCATTGACATTTATACAGCGAAAAAGTGCTATAAAAATGCACGGATTACTGTGAAAATGACAATTGCAGTTTAGGAGTTAACCACTAGGGGGCGCTGTAGGGGTTATGTGTGACCTCATATGTGTTTCTAACTGTAGGGGGGGCGGGGCTGGACGTGTGATGTCACTGATCGCCTTTCCCTATATCAGGGAACAGACGATCAGTGACACTGCCACATTGAAGAACGGGGAAGGTTTGTTTAGGGCCCTTTCACACTGGTGCGTTTTCGCCTTAAAAATAGCGCTATTAAAACGCTCCCCATGCCCCTCTCCATTCAAATGAATTAAAAAACGATGTAAAAACGCTTTTTACCGCGTTTTTAATTCATTTCAATGGAGGGGGGCATGGGGGGGTGTTTTAATAGCGCTATTTTTACCGCAAAAACGCGGGAAAAACGCACCAGTGTGAAAGGGCCCTTACACTCACCTCTCCCCGTTCTTCAGCTCCTGTGACCCGATCGCGGGACACCGGCGGCGACCGGGTCCCTGTGGCCACGGAGCTTCGGACCGGCTGGCGGGCGGGCGCCCGCGACCCACGGCTCTTAAAGGCGACGTGCCCAGCCGTGCCCTTCTGCCGACGTATATGTGCAGGAGGCGGCCCTTAAGTGGTTAAAAAAAAAAAAAAAAAGCTCTATTTGTTGGGGAAAAAATGATATAAATGACATTTGTTTACAGCGTCGCACGACCGCACAATTGTCAATTACAGTAACGCAGTGCCGCATAGCAACGAAAAAAATCTCCCGGTCACGATTGGGTGAATCTTCCGGCCGGAGGTCAGGCGGTTACATATTACAGAAGTGTTTTTGTAGCGATCATAAATGTTGCAACAATGTTCCAGTAAACGTGAATTGCGGGAAAACTCCAAGTAAAAACGTCATTTATAGATACGGGGGAGGGGGAGGGGGGGGTGCGAACCCTTGTCGGGTTTTCTGTGTACCCCTTGGAAATGTCTCCCCTCACAGAGACGGGGGGGGGGGTCACAGAACTGGACAATAAAGGGAATATCTCTATGACTAGTGTTGCTCACGAATATTCGCATTGCGAATATTCGCTACGAATATTGCATATTCGAGTATTCGCGAATAACTCGAATATCGCGGCGAATATCCGCTATTTCGAATATTCGGATTTTTTTCGCAATCAATTTCGCAATCAATTTCGCAATCAATTTCGCATTAGCGAAATTTCGCAATTTTTTTTTTCGTGATATTCGTGATATTTTATAAAAAAAAAAAAAAATAGCGAAATTTCGCATTAGCGAAATATCGCATTGGCGAAATTTCGCAATTTTTTTTTTTTTATAAAATATAGCGAATATTCGTAAATATCGAATATTCGTGATATTTTATCCAAAAAAAAAAATAGCGAAATTTCGCATTGGCGAGATTTCGCCATTTTTTTTTTTTATATATAAAATATCACGAATATTCGATATTAACGAATATTCGCGAATATTCTTCGAAATATTCGCGAAATATCGCGAAATCGAATATGGCGTATTCCGCTCATCACTATCTATGACTACAGGAATTTTGCACAGTTTCAGGCATGGGCCCCCTGAAGCAGTTGCGGGGGGTGGCACTGCAAATTGAGAAGCGGGGCAGAGTGTCGCAAGTTGAGAAGCGGGGGGGGGGGGCGGCGCCACGAGTCGAGAAGCAGGGGGGATGCCGCCGCAAATTAAGATCTTGGGTGCTGACGAAAAATAAATAAGAGCGATGCCATCTGGGGCACTGGGGACCACCGCACCCCTTAGAGGCCAGGGGGGGCTTTGGGTGCTGACAGAAAAAAAAGAAGGGGGATGGCATCCGGGCCCCTGGGGACCACTGGGACCCTTCGAGGTCGGGGGGGGGGGGCTTTGGGTGCTGACAAAAAAATAAGGGGGATGCTATCCGGGGCACTGGGGACCACTGGACCCCTTAGAGGTCAGGGGGCTTTGGGTGCTGACGAAAAAAAAAAGAAGGGGGATGCCACCTGGGCCCCTGGGGACCACTGGGACCCTTTGAGGTCAGGGGGCTTTTGGGTGCTGACGAACAAAACATAAAAAAAAAAAAAGGGGATGTCATCCGGGGCCCTGGGAACCATTAGGCCCCTTAGAGGTTGGGGGGGGGGGGCTTTGGGTGCTGAAAAAAAGGGGGTGTCATCCGGGCCCCTTACAGGTGTACTGCCTGACTATATTGCCATAAAAAATTAAAAACGATGCCCGTAACCTCACTTTAAGTAGGATGGGGGAGGGGTCAGAGTTGCGCTAGGTGGTCATTGCTGCCTTTCTGTCCTGGTGACCCCAATCTTCTCTTCTCTAGTCCAGGTGTCACCGAAACAGGAAGTTAAGGGAACTCCCTCCTTCCCTCCCTTATAGTAACACAGATAATGAAAAAAAAAACCAATGGAGGTTAATGGCGATGGGACTGGATTATCCAAAGTCTTCGCATTCGCTGGCCGTAGTTTAGTGGCCAATGCGTCGCCGTATGGTTTAAAAAGAATTCTCCCGGCAAAATCTGTACAAAAATCTGGCAGGACGGTGAATCTGGACCCCGCAGTCTTCTCGTCGTTGTCGAGCTCCGCCCCCCTCTGTGCTCCTCAGCGGACGGGGGAAGGTGACTGAGTCAGGTGTGACTCGGAGTTAATGTTCAATCAACGTCCTTTCCTTGGCGAGGTGTTGGGATAAATATTTGCTCAGTTTTATCTCTACAATTCGCAACGTTCTGATAAAGGGCGGTCACAGCGCCGGAGGACTACACAGCCATAGAGCGACATCATCGCCACGGGTGCCATGGAAAGGCTCCAACATGGGGGGGGGGGGCATGCAGACTGGGCTGTTAGACCCCATTCATAATTGTCATGGGACCCCAAAGTCGCATGACAAGTCGCAGCCCATGTTTCCCAATGAGTACCGTCCATATCTGTGCGACTTAAAAGTAGTTCCCTGCTCTACTTTTGCTCCAACCTTCATGAGACTTGAGGGCCGCACAATGTGAACCCTCAAAAGTCGCAGGAAAGTTGCGACTTGTGTGCAGCTTTGTAGAGTACAAACAATCACATTGGCCAAAGTCGCACTGTAAAGTCGCAATGTAAATCGCACGACTTTGAAGTATGAATGGGGTCATTGGGATGGACAGTGCCTCCGGAAAGTATTCACAGCGCTTTACTCTTTTTTGTTACGGCCTTATTCTCAAATGGATTCAATTCATTATTTTAAGTATCACAGGCTCCTCCCATGTACATAAGTATCACAGGCTCCTCCCATGTACATAAGTATCACAGGCTCCTCCCATGTACATAAGTATCACAGGCTCCTCCCACGTACATAAGTATCACAGGCTCCTCCCACGTACATAAGTATCACAAACTCCTCCCATCTACATAAGTATCACAGGCTCCTCCCATGTACATAAGTATCACAGGCTCCTCCCATGTACATAAGTATCACAGGCTCCTCCCACGTACATAAGTATCACAGGCTCCCCCCATGTACATAAGTATCACAGGCTCCTCCCACGTACATAAGTATCACAGGCTCCTCCCACGTACATAAGTATCACAAACTCCTCCCATCTACATAAGTATCACAGGCTCCTCCCATGTACATAAGTATCACAGGCTCCTCCCATGTACATAAGTATCACAGGCTCCCCCCATGTACATAAGTATCACAGGCTCCTCCCATGTACATAAGTATCACAGGCTCCTCCCACGTACATAAGTATCACAGGCTCCTCCCACGTACATAAGTATCACAAACTCCTCCCATCTACATAAGTATCACAGGCTCCTCCCATGTACATAAGTATCACAGGCTCCTCCCATGTACATAAGTATCACAGGCTCCTACCATGTACATAAGTATCACAAACTCCTCCCATGTACATAAGTATCACAGGCTCCTCCCATGTACATAAGTATCACAGGCTCCTCCCATGTACATAAGTATCACAGGCTCCTCCTATGTACATAAGTATCACAGGCTCCTCCCACGTACATAAGTATCACAGGCTCCTCCCACGTACATAAGTATCACAAACTCCTCCCATCTACATAAGTATCACAGGCTCCTCCCATGTACATAAGTATCACAGGCTCCTCCCATGTACATAAGTATCACAGGCTCCTCCCATGTACATAAGTATCACAAACTCCTCCCATGTACATAAGTATCACAGGCTCCTCCCATGTACATAAGTATCACAGGCTCCTCCCATGTACATAAGTATCACAGGCTCCTCCCATGTACATAAGTATCACAGGCTCCTCCCATGTGCATAAGTATCACAGGCTCCTCCCATGTACATAAGTATCACAAACTCCCCCCATGTACATAAGTATCACAGACTCCTCCCATGTACATAAGTATCACAAACTCCTCCCATGTACATAAGTATCACAGGCTCCTCCCATGTACATAAGTATCACAGGCTCCTCCCATGTACATAAGTATCACAGGCTCCTCCCATGTACATAAGTATCACAGGCTCCTTCCACGTACATAAATATCACAGGCTCCTCCCATGTACATATGTATCATAGGCTCCTCCCCATGTACACAATTATCACAGGCTCCTCCCACATTTATAAGCATCACAGGCTCCTCCCATGTACATATGTATCATAGGCAGCATTAAGGTCCCAGTGAGCACAGTGGCCTCCATCATCCGTAAATGGAAAAAGTTTGGAGCCACCAGGACTCTTCCTAGAGCGGGCCGCCCAGCCAAACTGAGCGATCGGGGGAAGGGGGCCTTAGTCAGGGAGGTGACCAAGAACCACGATGGTCACTCTGACAGAGCACCTGTGAAGAGAGGAGAACCTTCCAGAAGAACAACCATATGTGCAGCACTCCACCAATCAGGCCTGTATGGGGGAGTGGCCAGAGGAAAGCCACTCCTCAGTAAAAGGCACATGATGGCCCACCTGGAGTTTACCAAAGGCCCCTGAAGGACTCTCAGACCATGAGAAACAAAATTCTCTGGTCTGATGAAGCAAAGATTGAACTCTTTGGCCTGAATGTCAAGCGTCATGTCTCGAGGAAACCAGTGACCGCTCATCGCCTGTCCAATACCATCCCTACTGTGAAGCATGGTGGTGTCAGCATCATGCTGTGGGGATGTTTTTCAGAGGCAGGAGCTGGGAGACTAATCAGGACTGAGGGAAAGATGAATGCAGCAATGTACAAAGACATCCTTGATGAAAACCTCCTTCAGAGTGCTCTGGACCTCAGACTGGGGCGAAGTTTCATCTTCCAACAGGACAACCACCCTAAGCCACAGTTTTTGTTCTTTTACTTTTGCCCTAACGTTTGTTTTAGGGCAGTTCCAAGAACAGATGGTCAGTAACAAGTGAATATACCACCCCAAATCTGGTGACCCCAATCTTCTCTTCTCTAGTCCAGGTGTCACCGAAACAGGAAGTTAAGGGAACTCCCTCCTTCCCTCCCTTATGGGAACACAGATAATGGATAAAGGACCAAACCCCAAATCAGGGCCGATCCTGGGCGGGTGCGTGAGGTGCACCGCACCCGCGCGCCGTCAGTCCCGAGTGTGCCGCCTCGAGCCCGTTGGTGCGGCCGCTGCAGTGCGTACATCCCGCCAGCCCGCCTGCTGCCCATGTTGTTTAACCCAAAACCCCCTTATTGGCCTTCTTTGTCCTGCTGGTCATAGTTCAAAGGTCATACAATGCATTATATATATATAAATCGTAACTTCTCCCGGGACCACAAATCTGGAGCCCGGCGTAGCGGCGAGCCCCGAATGTCACACTCCCCCCCCCCCCGGGGAAAGGAGAGTCAGGTGTTATTTTTAGTTAATGTTCAATCTGCGTCCTTTCGGCCAGAACGGCGAGGTGCTGGAATAAATATTTGCTCAGTTTTATAATCCGCTGATAAAGGTCGGTCACACCGCTAAAGAATTTTATAGAGTGACATCATCACTTCTGGGCCATGACAGACGGAGGAGAGGGGGGAGGGGGTATTAAAGAGGGGGTTCACCCTTAAAACCCACTTTCTCCCATCCCATCCAGCATACTGGCGTCAGCGCCAGTATGCTGTCTTTTTTTTTTTTTTTATAGGTGTACTTACCTCTTAATAGAGAATTTAATTTTCGTCCTACCGCGGGGTATGGCGCCGCTATATAGCGTCACGCCTTTCCGAAAACAGCCGACTAGCACTCGGCTGTTCTCGGAGCTATACGGCGCCGTATATAGCCGCGTCACGCCTTCCGAAAACAGCCGACTAGCACTCGGCTGTTCTCGGAGCTATACGGCGCCTGAGCACAGACCTAGGAGCTGACTGCGCAGGCGCCGTATATAGCCGCGTCACGCCCTCCGAAAAAAGCCGAAATAGGACTCGGCTGTATACGGCGCCTGCGCAGTCAGCTCCTGGGTCTGTGCGCAGGCGCCGAGAACAGCCGAGTGCTAGTCGGCTGTTTTCGGAAGGCGTGACGCGATATAGCGGCGCCATACCCCGCGGTAGGACGAAAATTTAATTATCTATTAAGAGGTAAGTACACCTATAAAAAAAAAAAAAAGACAGCATACTGGCGCTGACGCCAGTATGCTGGATGGGATGGGTGAAAGTGGTTTTAAGGGTGAACCCCCTCTTTAAGGATTATGGAGGTCTCAGATTTTCAATCAATATACTCATCTCCCTGTCTGCTCTCCTCTCCCAGCTCTCCTTTCCTAGCTCTCCTCTCCCAGCTCTCCTTTCCTAGCTCTCCTCTCCCAGCTCTCCTTTCCTAGCTCTCCTCTCCCAGCTCTCCTTTCCTAGCTCTCCTCTCCCAGCTCTCCTTTCCTAGCTCTCCTCTCCCAGCTCTCCTTTCCTAGCTCTCCTCTCCCAGCTCTCCTTTCCACCCTCAGTGAGTATTCTCCCATCTCTGGGCCAGATTCTTGTAAGAGATACGCCGTCGTATCTCTGTATTTGCGCCTGGGTATCTATGCGACTGATTCTTAGAATCAGTTACGCATAGATTTGGCGTAGATCCGACTGGCGTAAATCACTTACACCGTCGGATCTTAGATGCAATTCTACGTTGGCCGCTCGGTGGCGTTAACGTCGATTTCTGCATCGAATATGCAAATGAGCCTGATACGCCGATTCCCCAACGTTTTTGCGCCGCTTCGCCGTCGTTTATGTCGTTTGCGTAAGCGTAAGGCTACCCCTGCTATATGAGGGGTAACCTTGCGTCGGTCCGCCGTAAGCCATGTTAAGTATGGACTCGGGACAGCGTCGTGTTTTTACGTAGTTTACGCAACTCATTCGCGAATAGGCCTGTACGTTAATTACGTTGCCGTCGTAATTAATGTATTTGCGGCGTACTATGGGGCATGCGCACTGGGCTACTTTTACGGCCGGCGCATGCGCAGTTCGTTCGGCGCGGGGGCGCACTTAATTTAAATACAAGCCGCCCCATTTGAATTACGCGGCCTTACGCCGGGCCATTTACACCATGCCGCCGCAAATTACGGAGCAAGTGCTTGGAGAATACGGCACTTGCTCCTGTAAGTTGCGGCGGCGTAGTGTAAATAGGAAAAGCTACGCTACGCCGCAGTTCTACCAGAATCTGGCCCTCTCTGTCTTCTCCCCTCCTCGGTCCTCACTCCTCTCCCAGATCTATGTCTGTGACGGTTCTCATGCAGTGGCGGCTGGTGCTCAAAATTTTTGGGGGAGCGCAAACGGGAAAAAAAAATTTGCAGCCTCACTGTGCCCATCAATTGTCACCACTGTGCCATGCCATCAAACGCAGCCACTGTGCCCATCAAACGCAACCACTGTGCCATCAAATGCAGTCACTGTGCCATTAATTGTCACCACTGTGCCATGCCATCAAACGCAGCCACTGTGCCATGTCATCAAACGCAGCCACTGTGCCCATCAATTGTCACCACTGTGCCATGCCATCAATCACAGCCACTGTGCCAATAATTGTCACCACTGTGCCATGCCATCAAATGCAGCCACTGTGCCATGTCATCAAACGCAGCCACTGTGCCCATCAATTGTCACCACTGTGCCATGCCATCAATCACAGCCACTGTGCCAATAATTGTCACCACTGTGCCATGCCATCAAACGCAGCCACTGTGCCATTAATTGTCACCACTGTGCCATGCTATCAAATGCAGTCACTGTGCCCATAAATTGTCACCACTGTGCCCTTTAATTGTCATCACTACGCCCTTTAATTGTCGCCACTGTGCCCATTGATACCACTGTGCCCTTTAATTGTTGCCACTGTGCCCTTTAATTGTCATCACTGCGCCCTTTAATTGTCGCCACTGTGCCCATTGATGCCACTGCGCCCTTTAATTGTCGCCACTGTGCCCATTGATGCCACTGTGCCCTTTAATTTTCGCCACTGTTCCCTTTAATTGTCGCCACTGTGCCCATTGTCGCTGCTGTGCCCTGTAAAATGCCCCTCCCCCGCTCGGCACTTATCTTTCTGGGGTCAGCCATCCTCCTTCCACGTCCTCGATGACGCTCCAGTCAATCAGGTTACCGGTAACCAGAACCGATGAACCTGATTGGCTGAGGCGCCTGTCAGTCTTATCCAAGGAACGCACCACCGGTACGTCCCGAGGATAAGCATTTGGAAGCCGACTACAGCCTTAGGGCTGTACTCAGAAATCCTATCAGAGCCGCTGGCACTGATAGGCACTTCCACACAGCCAACCAGCTGCCGCTATTCAGGTGGCCGGCTCTCACCATCTGGCCATCTGAACAGTGGGCGGCAGCCTCAACAATAACATAGATTCATGCAATGCATTTCAGTGGCTGTGCGAGAGCCAGAGGGGGCGGCGCCCCAGCGCCCTCTGTGGACGAGCCGCCACTGTTCTCATGCATCTAGGTGTTGGCCGGCGCCGACAGTTCAGGGTTGCCAACCTCCTGCAGCATTTTTTACTGACAAAACATGGAAAATTTACTGGCAGAGCACATTTTTTACTGAGAAATGACAGAACTCCTATTGAGAACTAACACAGTGAACATGTAAACAGTATAAACATGATGTGGAAACACCGACAACGCCTACAACAAAGTCATTTGCTTGATTTACACCTAAAAAGTCAACACAAGATGGAATTATCAGCCCCTGATCTTTACTGGCAGTTGTAAAAAAAATCACTGATTTTTACAAACCGTCAGTAAATTTACTGGTGGTTGGCAACCCTGCAACAGTTCACTGCATTTTATTGTGTATTAATATCCTGAAGCGTTGGGGTTACTGCACATGATAGAGTGTCAGCCAAAGGCTTGGTTATGTCCTATTAGAGGGGTATAAAAGGTAAGACGTAGTGCCCAGAGGAGGGATTGGAAGCCATAGGAAGTAAAGAACCTCCATAGACACTGCAATGTAGAGTGGGGGCACCTGATGTAGGGAGGGACTCCACTGAGCACATCTGATGTACAGAGCGGAGGGACTCCACTGGGCACATCTGATGTACAGAGCGGAGGGACTCCACTGGGCACATCTGATGTACAGAGCGGAGGGACTCCACTGAGCACATCTGATGTACAGAGCGGAGGGACTCCACTGGGCACATCTGATGTAGGGAGGGACTCCACTGGGCACATCTGATGTACAGAGCGGAGGGACTCCACTGGGGGCACCTGATGTAGGGAGGGACTCCACTGAGCACATCTGATGTACAGAGCGGAGGGACTCCACTGGGCACATCTGATGTACAGAGCAGAGGGACTCCACTGAGCACATCTGATGTACAGAGCGGAGGGACTCCACTGGGCACATCTGATGTACAGAGCGGAGGGACTCCACTGGGCACATCTGATGTACAGAGCGGAGGGACTCCACTGGGCACATCTGATGTACAGAGCGGAGGGACTCCACTGGGCACATCTGATGTACAGAGCGGAGGGACTCCACTGGGCACATCTGATGTACAGAGCGGAGGGACTCCACTGGGCACATCTGATGTAGGGAGGGACTCCACTGGGCACATCTGATGTACGGAGCGGAGGGACTCCACTGGGCACATCTGATGTAGGGAGGGACTCCACTGAGCACATCTGATGTACAGAGCGGAGGGACTCCACTGGGGGCACCTGATGTAGGGAGGGACTCCACTGAGCACATCTGATGTACAGAGCGGAGGGACTCCACTGGGCACCAACGGCGGATCCAGGGGGGGGGCAACGGGGCAATTGCCCCCCCCGAGGCAATCATGTCACATTGGCTTTAAAAAAAAAAAAAATTTTTTTTTTTTTTTTTTTTTTTTTTTAGGGGTCCGGAGGTCCCCAGGGGCCCGGAGGCCACCAGGGCCCCAGATGGCAAACCCCTCTTTTTTCATTTATTTTTTTATAAAAAAAAATATTTTTTTAACATATTTTTTTATTAGAAGTCCGGAGGTCCCCATGGTCCCAGAGGCCGCCAGGGCCCCGTATGGCAACCCCCCCTTTTTTTTTAGGGGTCTGGAGGTCCCCAGGGGCCCAGAGATCCCCAGGGCCCCAGATGACCACCCCCCTTTTTTTATTAAATGTGTATATATATATATATATATATATATATATATATATAAATTATTATTATTATTATTATTGTTAGTATTATTATTAAAGGGCAAAGAGGTCCCCAGGGCCCCCGGAGGACAACCCTCCTTTTTTTTATAAATTTTTTATATTTTATTTATTTTTTTCTCTTTTTTTATATATAGATATATTTTTATTAAAGGGCTCAGAGGTCCCCAGGGCCCCATGTGTCAAACCCCCTTTTTTTAATAAATGTTTTTTTTTATATTTTTTTATATATTGTTTTATTTATGTTTTATAACTTTTTTTTATCATTTTTTTAAACTGCTTTGCGGTGCCTGCAGCTGCTGCTGCCGAGTCTGTCACTCTCTCTCTCTCTCATCACCAGGGCTGGTAGGCTGCTTTGAGCTGTTGCTGACTGCAGCACTCCCCTCTCTCCTGCTGACATCGGGCATCTCTGGCTGTGTGTGTGAGCTGGATCTGTGTTCGGCTGTGCTGCCTGTGCTAGACCTGCTCGTGTGATAGTAGATGGGGATGGAACACTGATTGAATCAGTGTCAGGGATTCTAAATAGACCAGTACTGTGTGCCTACACAGAGGAGACCAACACTGTATGCAGTGAAATAAAAGGTGTTTATTTACAAGGTGAACAAAACAGGTGAAGACAAACAGTGCACAAATAACAACAAAGCATATATAAGTGAAGGGGAAATGCCGTAATCATAAACCAAAAGCCAAGCCGAGGTCATATACCAGGAGATCACAGAAGAAGCTGCAGACAGGGAATGGGCAGGAAGGGAATGTCCAGGAGAGGGATCAGGTCAGGTCGGATCAGATCAGAAGTCAAGAAAGGGGACAGCAGGCTCAGGGTCAGATATCAGGATCAGGTTAGTAGACAGATACCAGGGCGAGGAGTGATTACACACGCCGGGTATTATAGAGGCGTGCTGATTGCATTCAGGTCACACCTGAACGCAGGAAGGGCTGTGTGCTCCATACTGCCAAGAACTCCCCGCTGGTGGAGGCCAGTACTGCAGCCCAAATAACAGGCAGAATCACCTTTCCTGACAATCAGTGATTTGTCTATCACACAAGCCTGTCTAGGGGGGGACCTTGCTAGAGCACACTGGCCTACCGAACACAGACCTTCAGCTCCTGTTTGTTCCATGACACACGTCGGGAGAGGAGATGCCTGCTGTGTGTGATCGAGGCAATGCCATGGTGAGTGCCGTGCACAGTGTGGCTGCATTCATAGACAAAAGCGGGGGTGCATTGATAGACAAAAGTGGGATTGCATTGATATGCAAAAGTGGGGATGCATTGATATGCAAAAGTGGGGTTGCATTGATATACAAAAGTGGGACTGCATTGATATACAAAGGTGGGGCTGCGTTCATATGCACAGTGAGGCTGCAATGATCTCTTGTACCATGTCTTCAGTCTCTGACCATCCCTTGTACCACGTCTGCAGTCTCTGGCCATCTCTTGTACCACGTCTGCAGTCTCTGACCATCCCTTGTACCACGTCTGCAGTCTCTGACCATCTCTTGTACCACGTCTGCAGTCTCTGACCATCCCTTGTACCACGTCTGCAGTCTCTGACCATCCCTTGTACCACGTCTGCAGTCTCTGACCATCTCTTGTACCACGTCTGCAGTCTCTGACCATCTCTTGTACCACGTCTGCAGTCTCTGACCATCTCCTTGTACCACGTCTGCAGTCTCTGACCATCTCTTGTACCATGCCTGCAGTCTCTCACCATCTCCTGTACCACGTCTGCAGTCTCTGACCATCCCTTGTACCACGTCTGCAGTCTCTGACCATCTCTTGTACCACGTCTGCAGTCTCTGACCATCCCTTGTACCACGTCTGCAGTCTCTGACCATCCCTTGTACCACGTCTGCAGTCTCTGACCATCTCCTGTACCACGTCTGCAGTCTCTGACCATCTCTTGTACCACGTCTGCAGTCTCTGACCATCTCCTTGTACCACGTCTGCAGTCTCTGACCATCTCTTGTACCATGCCTGCAGTCTCTCACCATCTCCTGTACCACGTCTGCAGTCTCTGACCATCCCTTGTACCACGTCTGCAGTTTTCTGACCATCTCTTGTACCACGTCTGCGGTTTTCCTGACCATCTCTTGTACCACGTCTGCAGTCTCTGACCATCTCCTTGTACCAAGTCTGCAGTCTCTGACCATCTCCTTGTACCACGTCTGTAGTCTGACCATCTCCTGTACCACGTCTGCAGTCTCTGACCATCTCTTGTACCATATCTGCATTCTCTGACCACCTCTTGTACCATGTCTGCAGTCTCTGACCATCTCTTGTACCACGTCTGCAGTCCCTGACAATCGTCTACAAACCATGGGATAGATTTATGGCATTCATATTTAAATATGTCTTACTAGTAATGGCGGGGATCATTGATTTTTTAGCAGTACTGCAACATTGCAGCGGACACATCGGACACCTAATTGAGTTCTGTAAGCAACACCTTATTTTCTGGCAGTGCCCCCCCCGAGACTAGACTCTGGATCCGCCCTTGCTGGGC
>JAJQKJ010001881.1:85000-206749 GCA_029574335.1 Rana kukunoris
CACCCAGTATCTAGTTTATACCACGCACATTCGCGAGGCACATTTTTTCCACAGCTATGCCACGCCTACAAATGAATTCCCCACCCCCCTAATTATAATATGACTCCGCCTACAGGCAAAAAAAGTGTCCCTATAATTTTTTTTACAATGTTGCCAACTGTGATTCTATAAACATATAAAGGATCATTGTACATTGCCATTGGTGGACATGTGGGGCTAGAGGATCATTTAGACACGAATATAATATAATAATCTGGCCCTCGAGCGTGCGCCTAGACCTGCGATCGGTGGAAGTATGGATCGTACTTTATACAATTAGAACCTCGCTGGATTTATAATCTTAATGCTATTAGATACCCAGATTGGAATGAGTACATAAGTTGTAATACAGAGTGGGTTAGACACCTGCAGCCGGATTCACATACATGGGCGCATCTTTATGCCGCCGTAGTCTGTCTTCTTTACGCAACGCAGAGAGGGAAGCATGGAGAATTCACAAAGCAAATGCTCCCAACGTTGCGCCGGCGTAGCGTATAGTTGTCGGCGTAAGCCGACGTAAGTCAAAGTGGTCGTGATACATTTTAAATGAAGCGTGACTCCATGCAAATGATGGGCCGAGCTTCAGAAAAGTACTGAAAATTGAACTGCGCATGCGTCGTAACTTGGACCAGTGCGCATGCTCACAATCGCGTCGAAACAACTGCCTAAGATACGTCGAATCACTGCCTACGACGTGAACGTAACCTACGCCCAGCCCTATTCACGTACTACGTAAGCTACGTTCCGTTCCCTGGTTCCCTGGTCCATACCTTTGCACGAGTTGCGCCTCCAAAATGGGGAATAACTTTACGCCGGACGTAAACCTTGCGCAAATCGCTTAAAACATACGCCGGGCGCAAAGTACGTTCGTGAATCGGCGCATCTCCCTCATTTGCATATTTGCATCGAAAATCAATGGGAGTGCCAAATGCGTCCAGCGTAACTATGCGCCCACTCTACGCCGGCGTGGGCAAGTTACTTCGGTCGGATGAAGTCCGTTTTTAGGCGTATCTTCATTCTGTGGGCACGGCGCATATTTACACTTAAGCGGCGCATCTTGAGATACGTCGGCGTAAGTGCCTTGTGAATCCGGCCCCTGGGCTCTATATAGGGCGCAAGTTGTTTCTGAATACGGTACTCGCCTCTCTAAGTGACGGCGGCGTAGCGCATATGCTCTGCGCCCGCCGAAAGATACGCAAAATGTATCTGAATCCGGCCCCTGGGCTCTATATAGTGTGCATGGTTCTCTCGGCTCCTCTTTTCCCGTCCTGATTGGTATTTATACCAACTTTCCATATCCTCTGTCTGTTGATTGATAACGCTGATTAGTTGCTACGGAAACAATTGCTCAATCTATAATTACTTGTGCAAACAAAAATATTATACACTTGACTCTGTATGTTTGTGAATTATCAACATTAAATATGTCATTGTAACCGCAACAACATAACTTAACCCCTTCAGCCCCGGAGGATTTGGCCGCTCAATGACCTGGTCGAGACATTTTTTCCAATTCGGCGCTGTCTCGCTTTAACTGACATTTGCGCGGTCGTGCGACGCGGCTCCCAAACAAAATTCACGTCTTTTTTTTCCCACAAATAGAGATTTATTTTGGTGGTATTTGATCACCTCTGCGGTTGTTATTTTTTGCGCGATAAACAAAAAAAAAAAGTGAAAATTTAGAAAAAAAAGCAATATTTTTAACTTTTTGCTATAATAAATATCCCACCCAAAATATATATAAAACATTTATTTTTTCCTCAATTTAGGCCAAAACGTCTTCTTCTACTTATTTTTGAAAAAAAAAAAATCTCAATAAGCGTTTATCGATTGGTTTGCGCAAAAGTTATAGGGCCAGATTCTCGTACTTTTGCGTATCTGGCAGCGGGGCGTAGCGTATCCTATTTACGCTACGCCGCCGCAACTTAGGACGCAAGTACCGTATTCTCAAAGCACTTGTGTCCTAAGTTACGGCGGCGTGGCGTAAATGGCCCGGCGTAAGCCCGGGGAATTTAAATGTGGAAGAGGTGGGCGTGTTTTATGTTAATGTGTTGTGACCCCACGTTTTTGACGCATTTTTTTTAACTGCGCATGCGCCGTACGTGGACGTATCCCAGGGCGCATGCGCGAAATCACGTCGCAAATAGTCAATGCTTTCGACGTGAACGTAACTTACGCAAATCCCTATTCGCGAACAACTTACGCAAAACGACGTAAAAATCGACGTCCATACTTAACATATGGCAGGGGTAACTTTACGCTCAAGCAAACGACGTAAAAAACGCAGAGAGGGCGCAATTACATTCAGGAATCGGCGTATCTAGCTCATTTGCATATTCGACGCGGCTAATCGACGGAAGCGCCACCTAGCGGCCAGCAAGTTAGATATGACGGCGTAAGAGACTTACGCCGCTCGTATGTAAGCAAAATACCGGCGTATCTTGTTTTCGGAATACCGAAAGTAGATACGCCGGCGCTTCTTAGAAGTTACGCGGCGTATCTCGAGATACGCCGGCGTAACTCGGCTAAGAATCTGGCCCATAGCGTCTACAAAATAGGGGATAGTTTTATGTCATTTTTATTGTAATTTTTTTTTTTACTAGTAATGGCGGAGAATACAGAGTGGGTTAGACACCTGGGCCCGGATTCAGAAACAACTTACGCCGGCGTATCTATTGATAGGCCGCGTAAGTTTTAGGATGCGCCGTCGTCTCTGTGTTCCGTATTCTCAAAGCAAGATACGCCTGAATGTGGGCTTGATCCGACCGACATAAGTCTCAGTACGCCGTCGTATCTAGGGAGCATATTTACGCTGGCCGCTATTGGCGCTTCCGTAGATTTCCGCGAATGAGCTAGATACGCCGATTTCCGAAAACGTACTTGCGCCCGGCGCATTGATATACGTCGTTTACGTAAGGCGTACGACCGGCGTAAAGCTACCCCTGCTATATGAGGCGCAGCCAATGTTAAGTATGGACGTCGGAACAGCCGTAGAATTTTACGTCGTTTGCGTAAGTCGTACGCGAATAGGGCTGTGCGTAAGTTACGTTCACGTCGTAGGCAGTGTTCGGCGTATCTTAGGCATTCTATCCGACGTGATTCTGAGCATGCGCACTGGGTTACGTCCACGGATGGTGCATGCGCCGTTCGTTCGGCCATACATCTACATGGAGTCACGCTTCAATATCATACAACACGCCCACTACCTGCCTACTTTGAAATACGCGGGCTTACGCCGGCCCATTTATGCTACGCCGCCGTAACTTAGGGCGCAAGTTGTTTCTGAATACGGTACTCGCCTCTCTAAGTGACGGCGGCGTAGCACATATGAGATGCTCTGCGCCCGCCGAAAGATACGCAAAATGTATCTGAATCCGGCCCCTGGGCTCTATATAGTGTGCATGGTTCTCTCGGCTCCTCTTTTCCCGTCCTGATTGGTATTTATACCAACTTTCCATATCCTCTGTCTGTTGATTGATAACGCTGATTAGTTGCTACGGAAACAATTGCTCAATCTGTAATTACTTGTGCAAACAAAAATATTATACACTTGACTCTGTATGTTTGTGAATTATTAACATTAAATAATATGTCATTGTAACCGCAACAACATAACTTAACCCCTTCAGCCCCGGAAGAATTTGGCCGCTGAATGACCTGGTCGAGACATTTTTGAGATTCGCCACTGCGTCGTGCGACTTGGCACCCAAACAGAATTGACGCAATTTTTCCCCCACAAACTGAGCTTTCTTTTTCTGGTATTGGAACACCTCTGCGGTTTTTATTTTTTGCGCTATAAACAAAAAAAAAGTGACGATTTTGGAAAAAAAAAAAAATGCAATGTTTTTTACTTTTTGCTTTAATAAATATCCCCCAAAAAATATATAAAGAAAGCTATTTTTTTCCTCAGTTTAGGCCGATACGTATTCTTCTTCTTCTTCTTTTTTTTTTTACAAAATCTTGAAGTAATTTAATATATCCCTTCAAATACATACATTTCATTTCCCTACCAATACGTATTCTTCTACATATTATTGTTTAAAAAAAAAAATCTCAATAAGCGTTTATTGATTGGTTGGCGCAAAAGTTATAGCGTCTACAAAATAGGGGATAGTTTTATGGCATTTTTATTATAATTTTTTTTTTTTACTAGTAATGGCGACGATTAGCGTTTTTTATCGTGACTGCGATATTGTGGCGGACACATCGGTAGCTTTTGAAGCTGTTTTGGGACCATTCACATTTATACAGCGATCAATGCTATAAAATGCACTGATTACTGTGTAAATGGCACTGGCAGGGAAGGGGTTAACCAGTAGGGGTTAAGAAGGGGTTAAGTGTGTCCTAGGTAGTGATTCTAACTGTGGGGGGCTGGGCTACGAGTGACAAAACACTGATCACTGCTCCCGATGAGAGGGAGCAGACGATCAGTGTCCTGTCACTAGGCCGAACAGGGAGATGCCGGCGGACATCGTGTCAGCGGATCCCGCGGGCACGGTCATGGAGCTCACGCCCTTTATGGATGCACTGCCACTGCGCACCAGCATATAGTACCTTTCACCTAACTGTAGGAGTAGGGCAATAAAGGAACGTGTTTAGTTGTAGACATTATATGACTATCATTAAGAACTTCCATAAACGACAATTACAGTGCAGTTCACTAAGCAGAGGAGAACTTCCCTCAGGTAATAAAGGTAAACAAATATATCTATATAAGCAGCTCCATATCAATAGCAGAAAAATCAATACGCGAAGAATAGGTAAATCAATATTTAGAAACACAACTCTAAACGTGTCTAATGGATTAGCAGTTTCCTAGAGGTTTTTCATTGCACTCGAAGAAATGAGAGAAGGTGGAGTACTCCTTTTATGGCAACAACAAACTTTTTTATATATTGATAGTGTGCGGATAATATTTCTATAGAGGGGGATGATCTGAGGTCTATAGAGGAGATGATCTGCGGTCTATAGAGGGGGATGATCTGAGGTCTATAGAGGGGGATGATCTGAGGTCTATAGAGGGGGATAATCTGAGGTCTATAGAGGGGGATGATCTGAGGTCTATAGAGGGGGCTGATCTGAGGTCTATAGAGGGGGCTGATCAGAGGTCTATAGAGGGGATGATCTGAGGTCTGTAGAGGGGGCTGATCTGAGGTCTATAGAGGGGCCGATCTGAGGTCTATAGAGGGGATGATCTGAGGTCTATAGAGGGGGCAGATCTGAGGTCTATAGAGGGGGGTGATCTGAGGTCTATAGAGGTGGGCTTATCTGAGGTCTATAGATGGGGCTGATCTGAGGTCTATAGAGAGGGGTGATCTGAGGTCTGTAGAGGGAGATGATCTGAGGTCTATAGAGGTGGGCTTATCTGAGGTCTATAGATGGGGCTGATCTGAGGTCTATAGAGGGGGCTGATCTGAGGTCTGTAGAGGGAGATGATCTGAGGTCTATAGAGGGGGATGATCTGAGGTCTATAGAGGGGATGATCTGAGGTCTATAGAGGGGGCTGATCTGAGGTCTATAGAGGGGGATGATCTGAGGTCTATAGAGGGGGCTGATCTGAGGTCTATAGAGGGGCCTTATCTGAGGTCTATAGATGGGGATGATCTGAGGTCTATAGAGGGGGCTGATCTGAGGTCTATAGAGGGGGATGATCTGAGGTCTATAGAGGGGGCTGATCTGAGGTCTATAGAGGGGGCTTATCTGAGGTCTATAGATGGGGATGATCTGAGGTCTATAGAGGGGCATGATCTGAGGTCTATAGAGGGGGCTGATCTGAGGTCTATTGAGGGGGATGATCTGCGGTCTATAGAGGGGATGATCTGAGGTTTATAGAGGGGGATGATCTGAGGTCTATAGAGGGGGCTGATCTGAGGTCTATAGAGGAGATGATCTGCGGTCTATAGAGGGGGCTGATCTGAGGTCTATAGAGGGGGATGATCTGAGGTCTATAGAGGGGCCGATCTGAGGTCTATAGAGGGGATGATCTGAGGTCTATAGAGGGGGCAGATCTGAGGTCTATAGAGGGGGTGATCTGAGGTCTATAGAGGTGGGCTTATCTGAGGTCTATAGATGGGGCTGATCTGAGGTCTATAGAGAGGGGTGATCTGAGGTCTATAGAGGGGGCTGATCTGAGGTCTGTAGAGGGAGATGATCTGAGGTCTATAGAGGGGGATGATCTGAGGTCTATAGAGGGGGATGATCTGAGGTCTATAGAGTGGATGATCTGAGGTCTATAGAGGGGGCTGATCTGAGGTCTATAGAGGGGGATGATCTGAGGTCTATAGAGGGGGCTGATCTGAGGTCTATAGAGGGGCTGATCTGAGGTCTATAGAGGGGACTGATCTGAGGTCTATAGAGGGGATGATCTGAGGTCTGTAGAGGGGGCTGATCTGAGGTCTATAGAGGGGATGATCTGAGGTCTATAGAGGGGGCAGATCTGAGGTCTATAGAGGGGGGTGATCTGAGGTCTATAGAGGTGGGCTTATCTGAGGTCTATAGATGGGGCTGATCTGAGGTCTATAGAGGGGGCTGATCTGAGGTCTATAGAGGGGGCTGATCTGAGGTCTATAGAGGGGGCTGATCTGAGGTCTGTAGAGGGAGATGATCTGAGGTCTATAGAGGGGGCTGATCTGAGGTCTATAGAGGGGGATGATCTGAGGTCTATAGAGGGGGATGATCTGAGGTCTATAGAGGGGGATGATCTGAGGTCTATAGAGGGGGATGATCTGAGGTCTATAGAGGGGGCTGATCTGAGGTCTATAGAGGGGGATGATCTGAGGTCTATAGAGGGGCCTTATCTGAGGTCTATAGATGGGGATGATCTGAGGTCTATAGAGGGGGCTGATCTGAGGTCTATAGAGGGGGATGATCTGAGGTCTATAGAGGGGGCTGATCTGAGGTCTATAGAGGGGGCTTATCTGAGGTCTATAGATGGGGATGATGATCTGAGGTCTATAGAGGGGCATGATCTGAGGTCTATAGAGGGGGATGATCTGAGGTCTATAGAGGGGGATGATCTGAGGTCTATAGAGGGGATGATCTGAGGTCTATAGAGGGGGCTGATCTGAGGTCTATAGAGGGGGCTGATCTGAGGTCTGTAGAGGAGATGATCTGAGGTCTATAGAGGAGGATGATCTGAGGTCTGTAGAGGAGATGATCTGAGGTCTATAGAGAGGAGATGATCTGAGGTCTATAGAGGGGCTGATCTGAGGTCTATAGAGGGGATGATATGAGGTCTATAGAGAGGGGTGATCTGAGGTCTATAGAGGGGGCTGATCTGAGGTCTATAGAGGGGGCTGATCTGAGGTCTATAGAGGGGATGATATGAGGTCTATAGAGAGGGGTGATCTGAGGTCTATAGAGGGGGCTGATCTGAGGTCTATAGAGGGGGCTGATCTGAGGTCTACAGAGGGGGCTGATCTGAGGTCTATAGAGGGGGATGATCTGAGGTCTATAGAGGGGATGATCTGAGGTCTGTAGAGGGGGATGATCTGAGGTCTATAGAGGGGGATGATCTGAGGTCTATAGAGGGGCTGATCTGAGGTCTATAGAGGGGATGATCTGAGGTCTATAGAGGGGGCTGATCTAAGGTCTATAGAGGGGGATGATCTGAGGTCTATAGAGGGGACTGATCAAAGGTCTATAGAGGGGATGATTTGAGGTCTGTAGAGGGGGCTGATCTGAGGTCTATAGAGGGGATGATCTGAGGTCTATAGAGGGGGCAGATCTGAGGTCTATAGAGGGGGTGTGATCTGAGGTCTATAGAGGTGGGCTTATCTGAGGTCTATAGATGGGGCTGATCTGAGGTCTATAGAGAGGGGTGATCTGAGGTCTATAGAGGGGGATGATCTGAGGTCTATAGAGGGGGATGATCTGAGGTCTATAGAGGGGGCTGATCTGAGGTCTATATAGGGGACTGATCTGAGGTCTATAGAGTGGATGATCTCAGGTCTGTAAAGGGGGCTGATCTGAGGTCTATAGAGGGGGCTGATCTGAGGTCTATAGAGGGGCTGATCTGAGGTCTATAGAGGGGACTGATCTGAGGTCTATAGAGGGGATGATCTGAGGTCTGTAGAGGGGGCTGATCTGAGGTCTGTCAGGGAAGACAGACTTTCCATGCAAGCGCCCGGCATGCACGCATGCGTACTAGCACTTTAAGACACACACCTGTCACTAATAATGGAGTCAGGCAGGCTATTTAAGCAAGGCTCCTACAGAGGTTCCTTGCTGTTTGGTCTGCAGCTTCCGTGTCATTTCCTGTTTCCTGTGTGACCTCTGACTCTGATCCAGCTTGTTGTTACCTGTGAATACCTGCTGCATGTTCTGATCCCGGCTTCCCTTAGACTCTGATCCTGCCTGCTGATTCTGTCTGATGATCTTCCAGTACTACTTGGCTTGTGACCTGACCTCTCTTCTGCCTAACGTCTTTGCCTGTTCTGCCTGATTATTACCGACCCGGCCTGTCTGACCCTGCATCCGGCTCATCCAGCCTGCTACAGCTCTCAGCCCTGCAAGCCTGCATCTGGTACTGCTCCGTGGTTCATCCCAGCCTGCCACCAGTCAAGCATCGTGTCAGCTCATCCACCTGCTGATCACCGCTACTACAGGGACTACTGAACTGTTTACAGGCACTCATACCCCACCGTGCTCCTGTGGCTACTGTTTCACTGCCAGTAGTCCGCGAGCCGGAGTTGTACGAGAGGCCTTCCTCTGCATGTCAGGCTCACATCCCAGGTACGTAACAGGTCTATAGAGGGGATGATCTGAGGTCTATAGAGGGGCAGATCTGAGGTCTATAGAGGGGCAGATCTGAGGTCTATAGAGGGGGGTGATCTGAGGTCTATAGAGGGGGCAGATCTGAGGTCTATAGAGGTGGGCTTATCTGAGGTCTATAGAGGGGGATGATCTGAGGTCTATAGAGGGGGATGATCTGAGGTCTATAGAGGGGACTGATCTGAGGTCTATAGAGGGGGCTGATCTGAGGTCTATAGAGGAGATGATCTGAGGTCTATAGAGGAGGATGATCTGAGGTCTGTAGAGGAGATGATCTGAGGTCTATAGAGAGGAGATGATCTGAGGTCTATAGAGGGGCTGATCTGAGGTCTATAGAGGGGATGATATGAGGTCTATAGAGAGGGGTGATCTGAGGTCTATAGAGGGGGCTGATCTGAGGTCTATAGAGGGGGCTGATCTGAGGTCTATAGAGGGGGCTGATCTGAGGTCTATAGAGGGGGCTGATCTGAGGTCTGTAGAGGAGATGATCTGAGGTCTATAGAGGAGGATGATCTGAGGTCTGTAGAGGAGATGATCTGAGGTCTATAGAGAGGAGATGATCTGAGGTCTATAGAGGGGCTGATCTGAGGTCTATAGAGGGGCTGATCTGAGGTCTATAGAGGGGATGATATGAGGTCTATAGAGGGGATGATCTGAGGTCTATAGAGGGGGCTGATCTGAGGTCTATAGAGGAGATGATCTGAGGTCTATAGAGGGGGATGATCTGAGGTCTATAGAGGGGGATGATCTGAGGTCTATAGAGGGGGATGATCTGAGGTCTATAGAGGGGGCTGATCTGAGGTCTATAGAGGGGGATGATCTGAGGTCTATAGAGGGGGCTGATCTGAGGTCTATAGAGGGGGCTTATCTGAGGTCTATAGATGGGGATGGATGGGATGATCTGAGGTCTATAGAGGGGGCTGATCTGAGGTCTATAGAGGGGCATGATCTGAGGTCTATAGAGGGGCATGATCTGAGGTCTATAGAGGGGGATGATCTGAGGTCTATAGAGGGGGCTGATCTGAGGTCTATAGAGGGGATGATCTGAGGTCTATAGAGGGGGATGATCTGAGGTCTATAGAGGGGGATGATCTGAGGTCTATAGAGGGGGATGATCTGAGGTCTGTAGAGGGAGATGATCTGAGGTCTATAGAGGGGGCTGATCTGAGGTCTATAGAGGGGGCTTATCTGAGGTCTATAGAGGGGATGATCTGAGGTCTAAAGAGGGGGATGATATGAGGTCTATAGAGGGGGATGATCTGAGGTCTATAGAGGGGGCTGATCTGAGGTCTATAGAAGGGGATGATCTGAGGTCTACAGAGGGGGCTGATCTGAGGTCTATAGAGGGGGGTGATCTGAGGTCTATAGAGGTGGGCTTATCTGAGGTCTATAGAGGGGGATGATCTGAGGTCTATAGAGGGGCTGATCTGAGGTCTATAGAGGGGGATGATCTGAGGTCTATAGAGGGGGCTGATCTAAGGTCTATAGAGGGGGATGATCTGAGGTCTATAGAGGGGGCTGATCTGAGGTCTATAGAGGGGGCTTACCTGAGGTCTATAGATGGGGATGATCTGAGGTCTATAGAGGGGGCTGATCTGAGGTCTATAGAGGGGCATGATCTGAGGTCTATAGAGGGGGATGATCTGAGGTCTATAGAGGGGGATGATCTGAGGTCTATAGAGGGGATGATCTGAGGTCTATAGAGGGGGCTGATCTGAGGTCTATAGAGGGGACTGATCTGAGGTCTATAGAGGGGGCTGATCTGAGGTCTATAGAGGAGATGATCTGAGGTCTATAGAGGAGGATGATCTGAGGTCTGTAGAGGAGATGATCTGAGGTCTATAGAGAGGAAATGATCTGAGGTCTATAGAGGGGCTGATCTGAGGTCTATAGAGGGGATGATATGAGGTCTATAGAGAGGGGTGATCTGAGGTCTATAGAGGGGGCTGATCTGAGGTCTATAGAGGGGGCTGATCTGAGGTCTATAGAGGGGGCTGATCTGAGGTCTATAGAGGGGGCTGATCTGAGGTCTGTAGAGGAGATGATCTGAGGTCTATAGAGGAGGATGATCTGAGGTCTGTAGAGGAGATGATCTGAGGTCTATAGAGAGGAGATGATCTGAGGTCTATAGAGGGGCTGATCTGAGGTCTATAGAGGGGCTGATCTGAGGTCTATAGAGGGGATGATATGAGGTCTATAGAGGGGATGATCTGAGGTCTATAGAGGGGGCTGATCTGAGGTCTATAGAGGAGATGATCTGAGGTCTATAGAGGGGCTGATCTGAGGTCTATAGAGGGGGATGATCTGAGGTCTATAGAGGGGGCTGATCTGAGGTCTATAGAGGAGATGATCTGAGGTCTATAGAGGGGACTGATCTGAGGTCTATAGAGGGGGCTGATCTGAGGTCTATAGAGGGGGATGATCTGAGGTCTATAGAGGGGGCTGATCTGAGGTCTATAGAGGGGGCTTATCTGAGGTCTATAGAGGGGGATGGATGGGGATGATCTGAGGTCTATAGAGGGGGCTGATCTGAGGTCTATAGAGGGGCATGATCTGAGGTCTATAGAGGGGATGATATGAGGTCTATAGAGAGGGGTGATCTGAGGTCTATAGAGAGGAGATGATCTGAGGTCTATAGAGGGGCTGATCTGAGGTCTATAGAGGGGATGATCTGAGGTCTATAGAGGGGGCTGATCTGAGGTATATAGAGGAGATGATCTGAGGTCTATAGAGGGGCTGATCTGAGGTCTATAGAGGGGGATGATCTGAGGTCTATAGAGGGGGCTGATCTGAGGTCTATAGAGGGGGATGATCTGAGGTCTATAGAGGGGGCTGATCTGAGGTCTATAGAGGGGGATGATCTGAGGTCTATAGAGGGGGCTGATCTGAGGTCTATAGAGGGGGCTTATCTGAGGTCTATAGATGGGGATGATCTGAGGTCTATAGAGGGGCATGATCTGAGGTCTATAGAGGGGGCTGATCTGAGGTCTATTGAGGGGGATGATCTGCGGTCTATAGAGGGGATGATCTGAGGTTTATAGAGGGGGATGATCTGAGGTCTATAGAGGGGGCTGATCTGAGGTCTATAGAGGAGATGATCTGCGGTCTATAGAGGGGGCTGATCTGAGGTCTATAGAGGGGGATGATCTGAGGTCTATAGAGGGGCCGATCTGAGGTCTATAGAGGGGATGATCTGAGGTCTATAGAGGGGGCAGATCTGAGGTCTATAGAGGGGGGTGATCTGAGGTCTATAGAGGTGGGCTTATCTGAGGTCTATAGATGGGGCTGATCTGAGGTCTATAGAGAGGGGTGATCTGAGGTCTATAGAGGGGGCTGATCTGAGGTCTGTAGAGGGAGATGATCTGAGGTCTATAGAGGGGGATGATCTGAGGTCTATAGAGGGGGATGATCTGAGGTCTATAGAGGGGATGATCTGAGGTCTATAGAGGGGGCTGATCTGAGGTCTATAGAGGGGGATGATCTGAGGTCTATAGAGGGGGCTGATCTGAGGTCTATAGAGGGGCTGATCTGAGGTCTATAGAGGGGACTGATCTGAGGTCTATAGAGGGGATGATCTGAGGTCTGTAGAGGGGGCTGATCTGAGGTCTATAGAGGGGATGATCTGAGGTCTATAGAGGGGGCAGATCTGAGGTCTATAGAGGGGGGTGATCTGAGGTCTATAGAGGTGGGCTTATCTGAGGTCTATAGATGGGGCTGATCTGAGGTCTATAGAGGGGGCTGATCTGAGGTCTATAGAGGGGGCTGATCTGAGGTCTATAGAGGGGGCTGATCTGAGGTCTGTAGAGGGAGATGATCTGAGGTCTATAGAGGGGGCTGATCTGAGGTCTATAGAGGGGGATGATCTGAGGTCTATAGAGGGGGATGATCTGAGGTCTATAGAGGGGGATGATCTGAGGTCTATAGAGGGGGATGATCTGAGGTCTATAGAGGGGGCTGATCTGAGGTCTATAGAGGGGGATGATCTGAGGTCTATAGAGGGGCCTTATCTGAGGTCTATAGATGGGGATGATCTGAGGTCTATAGAGGGGGCTGATCTGAGGTCTATAGAGGGGGATGATCTGAGGTCTATAGAGGGGGCTGATCTGAGGTCTATAGAGGGGGCTTATCTGAGGTCTATAGATGGGGATGATCTGAGGTCTATAGAGGGGCATGATCTGAGGTCTATAGAGGGGGATGATCTGAGGTCTATAGAGGGGGATGATCTGAGGTCTATAGAGGGGATGATCTGAGGTCTATAGAGGGGGCTGATCTGAGGTCTATAGAGGGGGCTGATCTGAGGTCTGTAGAGGAGATGATCTGAGGTCTATAGAGGAGGATGATCTGAGGTCTGTAGAGGAGATGATCTGAGGTCTATAGAGAGGAGATGATCTGAGGTCTATAGAGGGGCTGATCTGAGGTCTATAGAGGGGATGATATGAGGTCTATAGAGAGGGGTGATCTGAGGTCTATAGAGGGGGCTGATCTGAGGTCTATAGAGGGGGCTGATCTGAGGTCTATAGAGGGGATGATATGAGGTCTATAGAGAGGGGTGATCTGAGGTCTATAGAGGGGGCTGATCTGAGGTCTATAGAGGGGGCTGATCTGAGGTCTACAGAGGGGGCTGATCTGAGGTCTATAGAGGGGGATGATCTGAGGTCTATAGAGGGGATGATCTGAGGTCTGTAGAGGGGGATGATCTGAGGTCTATAGAGGGGGATGATCTGAGGTCTATAGAGGGGCTGATCTGAGGTCTATAGAGGGGGGGGGATGATCTGAGGTCTATAGAGGGGGCTGATCTAAGGTCTATAGAGGGGGATGATCTGAGGTCTATAGAGGGGACTGATCAAAGGTCTATAGAGGGGATGATTTGAGGTCTGTAGAGGGGGCTGATCTGAGGTCTATAGAGGGGATGATCTGAGGTCTATAGAGGGGGCAGATCTGAGGTCTATAGAGGGGGGTGATCTGAGGTCTATAGAGGTGGGCTTATCTGAGGTCTATAGATGGGGCTGATCTGAGGTCTATAGAGAGGGGTGATCTGAGGTCTATAGAGGGGGATGATCTGAGGTCTATAGAGGGGGATGATCTGAGGTCTATAGAGGGGGCTGATCTGAGGTCTATATAGGGGACTGATCTGAGGTCTATAGAGTGGATGATCTCAGGTCTGTAAAGGGGGCTGATCTGAGGTCTATAGAGGGGGCTGATCTGAGGTCTATAGAGGGGCTGATCTGAGGTCTATAGAGGGGACTGATCTGAGGTCTATAGAGGGGATGATCTGAGGTCTGTAGAGGGGGCTGATCTGAGGTCTGTCAGGGAAGACAGACTTTCCATGCAAGCGCCCGGCATGCACGCATGCGTACTAGCACTTTAAGACACACACCTGTCACTAATAATGGAGTCAGGCAGGCTATTTAAGCAAGGCTCCTACAGAGGTTCCTTGCTGTTTGGTCTGCAGCTTCCGTGTCATTTCCTGTTTCCTGTGTGACCTCTGACTCTGATCCAGCTTGTTGTTGTTGTTACCTGTGAATACCTGCTGCATGTTCTGATCCCGGCTTCCCTTAGACTCTGATCCTGCCTGCTGATTCTGTCTGATGATCTTCCAGTACTACTTGGCTTGTGACCTGACCTCTCTTCTGCCTAACGTCTTTGCCTGTTCTGCCTGATTATTACCGACCCGGCCTGTCTGACCCTGCATCCGGCTCATCCAGCCTGCTACAGCTCTCAGCCCTGCAAGCCTGCATCTGGTACTGCTCCGTGGTTCATCCCAGCCTGCCACCAGTCAAGCATCGTGTCAGCTCATCCACCTGCTGATCACCGCTACTACAGGGACTACTGAACTGTTTACAGGCACTCATACCCCACCGTGCTCCTGTGGCTACTGTTTCACTGCCAGTAGTCCGCGAGCCGGAGTTGTACGAGAGGCCTTCCTCTGCATGTCAGGCTCACATCCCAGGTACGTAACAGGTCTATAGAGGGGATGATCTGAGGTCTATAGAGGGGCAGATCTGAGGTCTATAGAGGGGCAGATCTGAGGTCTATAGAGGGGGGTGATCTGAGGTCTATAGAGGGGGCAGATCTGAGGTCTATAGAGGTGGGCTTATCTGAGGTCTATAGATGGGGCTGATCTGAGGTCTATAGAGAGGGGTGATCTGAGGTCTATAGAGGTGGGCTTATCTGAGGTCTATAGAGGGGGATGATCTGAGGTCTATAGAGGGGGCTGATCTGAGGTCTATAGAGGAGATGATCTGAGGTCTATAGAGGAGGATGATCTGAGGTCTGTAGAGGAGATGATCTGAGGTCTATAGAGAGGAGATGATCTGAGGTCTATAGAGGGGCTGATCTGAGGTCTATAGAGGGGATGATATGAGGTCTATAGAGAGGGGTGATCTGAGGTCTATAGAGGGGGCTGATCTGAGGTCTATAGAGGGGGCTGATCTGAGGTCTATAGAGGGGGCTGATCTGAGGTCTATAGAGGGGGCTGATCTGAGGTCTGTAGAGGAGATGATCTGAGGTCTATAGAGGAGGATGATCTGAGGTCTGTAGAGGAGATGATCTGAGGTCTATAGAGAGGAGATGATCTGAGGTCTATAGAGGGGCTGATCTGAGGTCTATAGAGGGGCTGATCTGAGGTCTATAGAGGGGATGATATGAGGTCTATAGAGGGGATGATCTGAGGTCTATAGAGGGGGCTGATCTGAGGTCTATAGAGGAGATGATCTGAGGTCTATAGAGGGGGATGATCTGAGGTCTATAGAGGGGATGATCTGAGGTCTATAGAGGGGGATGATCTGAGGTCTATAGAGGGGGCTGATCTGAGGTCTATAGAGGGGGATGATCTGAGGTCTATAGAGGGGGCTGATCTGAGGTCTATAGAGGGGGCTTATCTGAGGTCTATAGATGGGGATGGATGGGGATGATCTGAGGTCTATAGAGGGGGCTGATCTGAGGTCTATAGAGGGGCATGATCTGAGGTCTATAGAGGGGCATGATCTGAGGTCTATAGAGGGGGATGATCTGAGGTCTATAGAGGGGGCTGATCTGAGGTCTATAGAGGGGATGATCTGAGGTCTATAGAGGGGGATGATCTGAGGTCTATAGAGGGGGATGATCTGAGGTCTATAGAGGGGGATGATCTGAGGTCTGTAGAGGGAGATGATCTGAGGTCTATAGAGGGGGCTGATCTGAGGTCTATAGAGGGGGCTTATCTGAGGTCTATAGAGGGGATGATCTGAGGTCTAAAGAGGGGGATGATATGAGGTCTATAGAGGGGGATGATCTGAGGTCTATAGAGGGGGCTGATCTGAGGTCTATAGAAGGGGATGATCTGAGGTCTACAGAGGGGGCTGATCTGAGGTCTATAGAGGGGGGTGATCTGAGGTCTATAGAGGTGGGCTTATCTGAGGTCTATAGAGGGGGATGATCTGAGGTCTATAGAGGGGCTGATCTGAGGTCTATAGAGGGGGATGATCTGAGGTCTATAGAGGGGGCTGATCTAAGGTCTATAGAGGGGGATGATCTGAGGTCTATAGAGGGGGCTGATCTGAGGTCTATAGAGGGGGCTTACCTGAGGTCTATAGATGGGGATGATCTGAGGTCTATAGAGGGGGCTGATCTGAGGTCTATAGAGGGGCATGATCTGAGGTCTATAGAGGGGGATGATCTGAGGTCTATAGAGGGGGATGATCTGAGGTCTATAGAGGGGATGATCTGAGGTCTATAGAGGGGGCTGATCTGAGGTCTATAGAGGGGACTGATCTGAGGTCTATAGAGGGGGCTGATCTGAGGTCTATAGAGGAGATGATCTGAGGTCTATAGAGGAGGATGATCTGAGGTCTGTAGAGGAGATGATCTGAGGTCTATAGAGAGGAAATGATCTGAGGTCTATAGAGGGGCTGATCTGAGGTCTATAGAGGGGATGATATGAGGTCTATAGAGAGGGGTGATCTGAGGTCTATAGAGGGGGCTGATCTGAGGTCTATAGAGGGGGCTGATCTGAGGTCTATAGAGGGGGCTGATCTGAGGTCTATAGAGGGGGCTGATCTGAGGTCTGTAGAGGAGATGATCTGAGGTCTATAGAGGAGGATGATCTGAGGTCTGTAGAGGAGATGATCTGAGGTCTATAGAGAGGAGATGATCTGAGGTCTATAGAGGGGCTGATCTGAGGTCTATAGAGGGGCTGATCTGAGGTCTATAGAGGGGATGATATGAGGTCTATAGAGGGGATGATCTGAGGTCTATAGAGGGGGCTGATCTGAGGTCTATAGAGGAGATGATCTGAGGTCTATAGAGGGGCTGATCTGAGGTCTATAGAGGGGGATGATCTGAGGTCTATAGAGGGGGCTGATCTGAGGTCTATAGAGGAGATGATCTGAGGTCTATAGAGGGGACTGATCTGAGGTCTATAGAGGGGGCTGATCTGAGGTCTATAGAGGGGGATGATCTGAGGTCTATAGAGGGGGCTGATCTGAGGTCTATAGAGGGGGCTTATCTGAGGTCTATAGAGGGGGATGGATGGGGATGATCTGAGGTCTATAGAGGGGGCTGATCTGAGGTCTATAGAGGGGATGATATGAGGTCTATAGAGAGGGGTGATCTGAGGTCTATAGAGAGGGGTGATCTGAGGTCTATAGAGAGGAGATGATCTGAGGTCTATAGAGGGGCTGATCTGAGGTCTATAGAGGGGCTGATCTGAGGTCTATAGAGGGGATGATATGAGGTCTATAGAGGGGATGATCTGAGGTCTATAGAGGGGGCTGATCTGAGGTATATAGAGGAGATGATCTGAGGTCTATAGAGGGGCTGATCTGAGGTCTATAGAGGGGGATGATCTGAGGTCTATAGAGGGGGCTGATCTGAGGTCTATAGAGGGGGGATGATCTGAGGTCTATAGAGGGGGCTGATCTGAGGTCTATAGAGGGGGATGATCTGAGGTCTATAGAGGGGGCTGATCTGAGGTCTATAGAGGGGGCTTATCTGAGGTCTATAGATGGGGATGATCTGAGGTCTATAGAGGGGCATGATCTGAGGTCTATAGAGGGGGCTGATCTGAGGTCTATTGAGGGGGATGATCTGCGGTCTATAGAGGGGATGATCTGAGGTTTATAGAGGGGGATGATCTGAGGTCTATAGAGGGGGCTGATCTGAGGTCTATAGAGGAGATGATCTGCGGTCTATAGAGGGGGCTGATCTGAGGTCTATAGAGGGGGATGATCTGAGGTCTATAGAGGGGCCGATCTGAGGTCTATAGAGGGGATGATCTGAGGTCTATAGAGGGGGCAGATCTGAGGTCTATAGAGGGGGGTGATCTGAGGTCTATAGAGGTGGGCTTATCTGAGGTCTATAGATGGGGCTGATCTGAGGTCTATAGAGAGGGGTGATCTGAGGTCTATAGAGGGGGCTGATCTGAGGTCTGTAGAGGGAGATGATCTGAGGTCTATAGAGGGGGATGATCTGAGGTCTATAGAGGGGGATGATCTGAGGTCTATAGAGGGGATGATCTGAGGTCTATAGAGGGGGCTGATCTGAGGTCTATAGAGGGGGATGATCTGAGGTCTATAGAGGGGGCTGATCTGAGGTCTATAGAGGGGCTGATCTGAGGTCTATAGAGGGGACTGATCTGAGGTCTATAGAGGGGATGATCTGAGGTCTGTAGAGGGGGCTGATCTGAGGTCTATAGAGGGGATGATCTGAGGTCTATAGAGGGGGCAGATCTGAGGTCTATAGAGGGGGGTGATCTGAGGTCTATAGAGGTGGGCTTATCTGAGGTCTATAGATGGGGCTGATCTGAGGTCTATAGAGGGGGCTGATCTGAGGTCTATAGAGGGGGCTGATCTGAGGTCTATAGAGGGGGCTGATCTGAGGTCTGTAGAGGGAGATGATCTGAGGTCTATAGAGGGGGCTGATCTGAGGTCTATAGAGGGGGATGATCTGAGGTCTATAGAGGGGGATGATCTGAGGTCTATAGAGGGGGATGATCTGAGGTCTATAGAGGGGGATGATCTGAGGTCTATAGAGGGGGCTGATCTGAGGTCTATAGAGGGGGATGATCTGAGGTCTATAGAGGGGCCTTATCTGAGGTCTATAGATGGGGATGATCTGAGGTCTATAGAGGGGGCTGATCTGAGGTCTATAGAGGGGGATGATCTGAGGTCTATAGAGGGGGCTGATCTGAGGTCTATAGAGGGGGCTTATCTGAGGTCTATAGATGGGGATGATCTGAGGTCTATAGAGGGGCATGATCTGAGGTCTATAGAGGGGATGATCTGAGGTCTATAGAGGGGGCTGATCTGAGGTCTATAGAGGGGGCTGATCTGAGGTCTGTAGAGGAGATGATCTGAGGTCTATAGAGGAGGATGATCTGAGGTCTGTAGAGGAGATGATCTGAGGTCTATAGAGAGGAGATGATCTGAGGTCTATAGAGGGCTGATCTGAGGTCTATAGAGGGGATGATATGATAAGGTCTATAGAGAGGGGTGATCTGAGGTCTATAGAGGGGGCTGATCTGAGGTCTATAGAGGGGGCTGATCTGAGGTCTATAGAGGGGATGATATGAGGTCTATAGAGAGGGGTGATCTGAGGTCTATAGAGGGGGCTGATCTGAGGTCTATAGAGGGGGCTGATCTGAGGTCTACAGAGGGGGCTGATCTGAGGTCTATAGAGGGGGATGATCTGAGGTCTATAGAGGGGATGATCTGAGGTCTGTAGAGGGGGATGATCTGAGGTCTATAGAGGGGGATGATCTGAGGTCTATAGAGGGGCTGATCTGAGGTCTATAGAGGGGGATGATCTGAGGTCTATAGAGGGGGCTGATCTAAGGTCTATAGAGGGGGATGATCTGAGGTCTATAGAGGGGACTGATCAAAGGTCTATAGAGGGGATGATTTGAGGTCTGTAGAGGGGGCTGATCTGAGGTCTATAGAGGGGATGATCTGAGGTCTATAGAGGGGGCAGATCTGAGGTCTATAGAGGGGGGTGATCTGAGGTCTATAGAGGTGGGCTTATCTGAGGTCTATAGATGGGGCTGATCTGAGGTCTATAGAGAGGGGTGATCTGAGGTCTATAGAGGGGGATGATCTGAGGTCTATAGAGGGGGATGATCTGAGGTCTATAGAGGGGGCTGATCTGAGGTCTATATAGGGGACTGATCTGAGGTCTATAGAGTGGATGATCTCAGGTCTGTAAAGGGGGCTGATCTGAGGTCTATAGAGGGGGCTGATCTGAGGTCTATAGAGGGGCTGATCTGAGGTCTATAGAGGGGACTGATCTGAGGTCTATAGAGGGGATGATCTGAGGTCTGTAGAGGGGGCTGATCTGAGGTCTGTCAGGGAAGACAGACTTTCCATGCAAGCGCCCGGCATGCACGCATGCGTACTAGCACTTTAAGACACACACCTGTCACTAATAATGGAGTCAGGCAGGCTATTTAAGCAAGGCTCCTACAGAGGTTCCTTGCTGTTTGGTCTGCAGCTTCCGTGTCATTTCCTGTTTCCTGTGTGACCTCTGACTCTGATCCAGCTTGTTGTTACCTGTGAATACCTGCTGCATGTTCTGATCCCGGCTTCCCTTAGACTCTGATCCTGCCTGCTGATTCTGTCTGATGATCTTCCAGTACTACTTGGCTTGTGACCTGACCTCTCTTCTGCCTAACGTCTTTGCCTGTTCTGCCTGATTATTACCGACCCGGCCTGTCTGACCCTGCATCCGGCTCATCCAGCCTGCTACAGCTCTCAGCCCTGCAAGCCTGCATCTGGTACTGCTCCGTGGTTCATCCCAGCCTGCCACCAGTCAAGCATCGTGTCAGCTCATCCACCTGCTGATCACCGCTACTACAGGGACTACTGAACTGTTTACAGGCACTCATACCCCACCGTGCTCCTGTGGCTACTGTTTCACTGCCAGTAGTCCGCGAGCCGGAGTTGTACGAGAGGCCTTCCTCTGCATGTCAGGCTCACATCCCAGGTACGTAACAGGTCTATAGAGGGGATGATCTGAGGTCTATAGAGGGGCAGATCTGAGGTCTATAGAGGGGCAGATCTGAGGTCTATAGAGGGGGGTGATCTGAGGTCTATAGAGGGGGCAGATCTGAGGTCTATAGAGGTGGGCTTATCTGAGGTCTATAGATGGGGCTGATCTGAGGTCTATAGAGAGGGGTGATCTGAGGTCTATAGAGGTGGGCTTATCTGAGGTCTATAGAGGGGGATGATCTGAGGTCTATAGAGGGGGCTGATCTGAGGTCTATAGAGGAGATGATCTGAGGTCTATAGAGGAGGATGATCTGAGGTCTGTAGAGGAGATGATCTGAGGTCTATAGAGAGGAGATGATCTGAGGTCTATAGAGGGGCTGATCTGAGGTCTATAGAGGGGATGATATGAGGTCTATAGAGAGGGGTGATCTGAGGTCTATAGAGGGGGCTGATCTGAGGTCTATAGAGGGGGCTGATCTGAGGTCTATAGAGGGGGCTGATCTGAGGTCTATAGAGGGGGCTGATCTGAGGTCTGTAGAGGAGATGATCTGAGGTCTATAGAGGAGGATGATCTGAGGTCTGTAGAGGAGATGATCTGAGGTCTATAGAGAGGAGATGATCTGAGGTCTATAGAGGGGCTGATCTGAGGTCTATAGAGGGGCTGATCTGAGGTCTATAGAGGGGATGATATGAGGTCTATAGAGGGGATGATCTGAGGTCTATAGAGGGGGCTGATCTGAGGTCTATAGAGGAGATGATCTGAGGTCTATAGAGGGGGATGATCTGAGGTCTATAGAGGGGGATGATCTGAGGTCTATAGAGGGGGATGATCTGAGGTCTATAGAGGGGGCTGATCTGAGGTCTATAGAGGGGGATGATCTGAGGTCTATAGAGGGGGCTGATCTGAGGTCTATAGAGGGGGCTTATCTGAGGTCTATAGATGGGGATGGATGGGGATGATCTGAGGTCTATAGAGGGGGCTGATCTGAGGTCTATAGAGGGGCATGATCTGAGGTCTATAGAGGGGCATGATCTGAGGTCTATAGAGGGGGATGATCTGAGGTCTATAGAGGGGGCTGATCTGAGGTCTATAGAGGGGATGATCTGAGGTCTATAGAGGGGGATGATCTGAGGTCTATAGAGGGGGATGATCTGAGGTCTATAGAGGGGGATGATCTGAGGTCTGTAGAGGGAGATGATCTGAGGTCTATAGAGGGGGCTGATCTGAGGTCTATAGAGGGGGCTTATCTGAGGTCTATAGAGGGGATGATCTGAGGTCTAAAGAGGGGGATGATATGAGGTCTATAGAGGGGGATGATCTGAGGTCTATAGAGGGGGCTGATCTGAGGTCTATAGAAGGGGATGATCTGAGGTCTACAGAGGGGGCTGATCTGAGGTCTATAGAGGGGGGTGATCTGAGGTCTATAGAGGTGGGCTTATCTGAGGTCTATAGAGGGGGATGATCTGAGGTCTATAGAGGGGCTGATCTGAGGTCTATAGAGGGGGATGATCTGAGGTCTATAGAGGGGGCTGATCTAAGGTCTATAGAGGGGGATGATCTGAGGTCTATAGAGGGGGCTGATCTGAGGTCTATAGAGGGGGCTTACCTGAGGTCTATAGATGGGGATGATCTGAGGTCTATAGAGGGGGCTGATCTGAGGTCTATAGAGGGGCATGATCTGAGGTCTATAGAGGGGGATGATCTGAGGTCTATAGAGGGGGATGATCTGAGGTCTATAGAGGGGATGATCTGAGGTCTATAGAGGGGGCTGATCTGAGGTCTATAGAGGGGACTGATCTGAGGTCTATAGAGGGGGCTGATCTGAGGTCTATAGAGGAGATGATCTGAGGTCTATAGAGAGGGATGATCTGAGGTCTGTAGAGGAGATGATCTGAGGTCTATAGAGAGGAAATGATCTGAGGTCTATAGAGGGGCTGATCTGAGGTCTATAGAGGGGATGATATGAGGTCTATAGAGAGGGTGATCTGAGGTCTATAGAGGGGGCTGATCTGAGGTCTATAGAGGGGGCTGATCTGAGGTCTATAGAGGGGGCTGATCTGAGGTCTATAGAGGGGGCTGATCTGAGGTCTGTAGAGGAGATAATCTGAGGTCTATAGAGGAGGATGATCTGAGGTCTGTAGAGGAGATGATCTGAGGTCTATAGAGAGGAGATGATCTGAGGTCTATAGAGGGGCTGATCTGAGGTCTATAGAGGGGCTGATCTGAGGTCTATAGAGGGGATGATATGAGGTCTATAGAGGGGATGATCTGAGGTCTATAGAGGGGGCTGATCTGAGGTCTATAGAGGAGATGATCTGAGGTCTATAGAGGGGCTGATCTGAGGTCTATAGAGGGGGATGATCTGAGGTCTATAGAGGGGGCTGATCTGAGGTCTATAGAGGAGATGATCTGAGGTCTATAGAGGGGACTGATCTGAGGTCTATAGAGGGGGCTGATCTGAGGTCTATAGAGGGGGATGATCTGAGGTCTATAGAGGGGGCTGATCTGAGGTCTATAGAGGGGGCTTATCTGAGGTCTATAGAGGGGGATGGATGGGGATGATCTGAGGTCTATAGAGGGGGCTGATCTGAGGTCTATAGAGGGGCATGATCTGAGGTCTATAGAGGGGATGATATGAGGTCTATAGAGAGGGGTGATCTGAGGTCTATAGAGAGGAGATGATCTGAGGTCTATAGAGGGGCTGATCTGAGGTCTATAGAGGGGCTGATCTGAGGTCTATAGAGGGGATGATATGAGGTCTATAGAGGGGATGATCTGAGGTCTATAGAGGGGGCTGATCTGAGGTATATAGAGGAGATGATCTGAGGTCTATAGAGGGGCTGATCTGAGGTCTATAGAGGGGGATGATCTGAGGTCTATAGAGGGGGCTGATCTGAGGTCTATAGAGGGGGCTGATCTGAGGTCTATAGAGGGGGATGATCTGAGGTCTATAGAGGGGGCTGATCTGAGGTCTATAGAGGGGGCTTATCTGAGGTCTATAGATGGGGATGGATGGGGATGATCTGAGGTCTATAGATGGGGCTGATCTGAGGTCTATAGAGGGGATGATCTGAGGTCTATAGAGGGGATGATCTGAGGTCTATAGAGGGGATGATCTGAGGTCTATAGAGGGGGATGATATGAGGTCTATAGAGAGGGCTGATCTGAGGTCTATAGAGGGGGCTGATCTGAGGTCTATAGAGGGGGCTTATCTGAGGTCTATAGAGGGGGCTGATCTGAGGTCTATATAGGGGGCTGATCTGAGGTCTGTAGAGGGGGATGATCTGAGGTCTATAGAGTGGATGATCTGAGGTCTATAGAGGGGGCTTATCTGAGGTCTATAGATGGGGCTGATCTGTGGTCTATAGAGGGGGCTGATCTGAGGTCTGTAGAGGGGGATTATCTGAGGTCTATAGAGGGGCTGATCTGAGGTCTATAGAGGGGGATGATCTGAGGTCTATAGAGGGGGATGATCTGAGGTCTATATAGTGGATGATCTGAGGTCTATAGAGGGGGATTATCTGAGGTCTATAGAGGGGGATGATCTGAGGTCTATAGAGGGGGCTGATCTGAGGTCTATAGAGGGGGATGATCTGAGGTCTATAGAGGGGGATGATCTGAGGTCTATAGATGGGGCTGATCTGAGGTCTATAGAGGGGGCTGATCTGAGGTCTATAGAGGGGGATGATCTGAGGTCTATATAGTGGATGATCTGAGGTCTATAGAGGGGGCTTATCTGAGGTCTGTAGAGGGGGATTATCTGAGGTCTATAGATGGGGCTGATCTGAGGTCTATAGAGGGGGCTGATCTGAGGTCTGTAGAGGGGGCTGATCTAAAGCCTGTTGAGGGGCTGATCTGGGGTAAATAGAGAGACTGGTTGGGCGATGACCAGCAATGAATAAGGAATGATGAGAGGCAGTGACAGTGAATGAGGAGTGATGAGGAGCAGTGAATAGGGAGCGATGATTGGTAATAAATACGGAGAGATGACCAGCAGTGAATAGGCATCAGGAAGACTGAGGCTCTGCTTGCTATCACCCTATGCCCAGGTCTGATAGGCTCCCTACGTCACAGATAAGAAGGTCCCCATTCATAGAAGAATAGGTGCCGTCTGAGTCGGTTCTCCAGTCTCACCTGTTATAAGGTGAGTGTACCTGGAATAGTCACAGCGGCTCCCTCTGGATATCTCAGATCTTCTCTGCTCAGCTCAGAACAGGTCAGTAATTAGGGATATCCTGGTGTGTCTGATCCCTATTCCTGCAGCAGCCTTGTGGGGAAACACCCTAAATGTGTTTACATGGAATACAGAAATGACATTAAATCATGCAAGGCAATTTAAAAACACCTGAAAATATGGGGATTTGGTCATATAGTGCTAAGCCCACCACTGCGTCAAAGTTCCCCATTATCAGGGGGTCCTACACTATTCATAGAATGGAAGATTCTGCATCTCCACCATGGGAGAAATTATCTCCTCTACATGGGAGAAATACTCTCCTCTACATGGGAGAAATACTCTCCTCTACATGGGAGAAATACTCTCCTCTATATGGGAGAAATACTCTCCTCTACATGGGGGAAATACTCTCCTCTACATGGGAGAAATACTCTCCTCTATATGGGAGAAATTCTCTCCTCTACATGGGAGAAATACTCTCCTCTATATGGGAGAAATACTCTCCTCTACATGGGAGAAATACTCTCCTCTATATGGGAGAAATACTCTCCTCTACATGGGGGAAATACTCTCCTCTATATGGGAGAAATACTCTCCTCTATATGGGGGAAATATTCTCCTCTATATGGGAGAAATACTCTCCTCTATATGAGGGAAATACTCTCCTCTATATGGGGGAAATACACTCCTCTATATGGGAGAAATACTCTCCTCTATATGGGGGAAATACTCTCCTCTATATGGGAGAAATACTCTCCTCTATATGGGGGAAATACTCTCCTCTACATGGGGGAAATACTCTCCTCTATATAGGAGAAATACACTCCTCTGCTCTATATGGGGGAAATACTCTCCTCTATATGGGAAAAATACTCTCCTCTATATAGGAGTAATACTCTCCTCTCCTCTGCATTGGAGAAATGCTCTCCTCTATATGGGAGAAATACTCTCCTCTACATGGGGGAAATACTCTCCTCTACATAGGAGAAATACACTCCTCTGCTCTATATGGGGGAAATACTCTTCTCTATATGGGAAAAATACTCTCCTCTATATAGGAGTAATACTCTCCTCTCCTCTGCATGGGAAAAATGCTCTCCTCTATATGGGAGAAATACTCTCCTCTATATGGGAGAAATACTCTCCTCTACATGGGGGAAATACTCTCCTCTATATGGGAGAAATACACCCCTCTCCTGTATATGGGGGAAATACTCTCCTCTATATGGGAGAAATACATTCCTCTCCTCTATATGGGAGAAATACTCTCCTCTATATGGGAGAAATACTCTCCTCTATATGGGGGAATCACTCTCCTCTACATGGGGGAAATACTCTCCTCTATATAGGAGAAATACACTCCTCTGCTCTATATGGGGGAAATACTCTTCTCTATATAGGAGTAATACTCTCCTCTCCTCTGCATTGGAGAAATGCTCTCCTCTATATGGGAGAAATACTCTCCTCTATATGGGAGAAATACTCTCCTCTATATGGGAGAAATACTCTCCTCTATATAGGAGAAATACACCCCTCTCCTGTATATGGGGGAAATACTCTCCTCTATATGGGAGAAAAACTCTCCTCTATATTGGGGAAATACTCTCCTCTATATGGGAGAAATACTCTCCTCTATATGGGAGAAATACTCTCCTCTATATGGGAGAAATACTCTCCTCTATATGGGAGAAATACTCTCCTCTATATGGGGGAAATACTCTCCTCTATATGGGGGGAATACTCTCCTCTATATGGGGGAAATACTCTCCTCTATATGGGGGAAATACTCTCCTCTATATGGGAGAAATACTCTCCTCTATATGGGGGAAATACTCTCCTCTATATGGGGGGAATACTCTCCTTTATATGGGGGAAATACTCTCCTCTATATGGGAGAAATACTCTCCTCTATATGGGGGAAATACTCTCCTCTATATGGGAGAAATACTCTCCTCTATATGGGAGAAATACTCTCCTCTATATGGGAGAAATACTCTCCTCTATATTGGGGAAATACTCTCCTCTATATGAAATACTCTCCTCTATGGGGGATTCTCCTCTATATGGGGAAATACTCTCCTCTATATGGGAGAAATACTCTCCTCTATATGGGGGAAATACTCTCCTCTCCTCTATATGGGAAATACTCTCCTCTATATGAAATACTCTCCTCTATATGGGAGAAACACTCTCCTCTATATGGGAGAAATACTCTCCTCTATATGGGGGAAATCTCCTCTATATGGGAGAAATACTCTCCTCTATATGGGAGAAATACCTCTATATGGAAAATACACTCCTCTATATGGGGGAAATACTCTCCTCTATATGGGAGAAATACTCTCCTCTCCTTTATATGGGAGAAATACTCTCCTCTATATGGGAGAAACTCTCCTCTCCTTTATATGGGAGAAATACTCTCCTCTATATGGGAGAAATACTCTCCTCTATATGGGGTGAATACTCTCCTCTCCTTTATATGGGAGAAATACTCTCCTCTATATGGGAGAAATACTCTCCTCTCCTTTATATGGGAGAAATACACTCCTCTATATGGGGGAAATACTCTCCTCTATATGGGAGAAATACTCTCCTCTCCTTTATATGGGAGAAATACTCTCCTCTATATGGGAGAAATACTCTCCTCTCCTTTATATGGGAGAAATACTCTCCTCTATATGGGGGAAATACTCTCCTCTATATGGGGGAAATACTCTCCTCTCCTTTATATGGGAGAAATACTCTCCTCTATATGGGGGAAATACTCTCCTCTCCTTTATATGGGAGAAATACTCTCCTCTCCTTTATATGGGGGGAAATACTCTCCTCTATATGGGGAAATACTCTCCTCTCCTCTATATGGAAGAAATACTCTCCCCTATATGGGAAAAATACTCTCCTCTATATGGGGTGAATACTCTCCTCTCCTTTATATGGGAGAAATACTCTCCTCTATATGGGAGAAATACTCTCCTCTCCTTTATATGGGAGAAATACACTCCTCTATATGGGGGAAATACTCTCCTCTATATGGGAGAAATACTCTCCTCTCCTTTATAAGAAATACTCTCCCCTATATGGGAGAAATACTCTCCTCTATATGGGAGAAATACTCTCCTCTCCTTTATATGGGAGAAATACTCTCCTCTCTGTATGGCAGAAATATTCTTCTCTATGGGGGAAATACTCTCCTCTATATGGGGGAAATACTCTCCTCTCCTTTATATGGGAGAAATACTCTCCTCTATATGGGGGAAATACTCTCCTCTCCTTTATATGGGAGAAATACTCTCCTCTATATGGGGGAAATACTCTCCTCTATATGGGGGAAATACTCTCCTCTCCTCTATATGGAAGAAATACTCTCCCCTATATGGGAAAAATACTCTCCTCTATATGAGAGAAACACTCTCCTCTCCTCTATATGGGAGAAATACTCTCCTTTCCTCTGTATGGCAGAAATATTCTCCTCTATATGGGGGAAATACTCTCCTCTATATGGGGGAAATACTCTCCTCTATATGGGGGAAATACTCTCCTCTATATGGGGGAAATACTCTCCTCTACATGGGAGAAATACTCTCCTCTATATGGGAGAAATACTCTCCTCTACATGGGGGAAATACTCTCCTCTATATGGGAGAAATACTCTCCTCTATATGGGTAATACTCTCCTCTCCTCTGCATTGGAAATATTCTCCTCTATATGGGAGAAATACTCTCCTCTATGGGGGGATACTCTCCTCTACATAGGGAAATACACTCCTCTCCTCTACATGGGGGAAATACTCTCCTCTATATGGGGAAATACACTCCTCTGCTCTATATGGGAGAAATACTCTCCTCTATATGGGGGAAATACTCTCCTCTATATGGGAATACTCTCCTCTCCTCTGATTGGAATACTCTCCTCTATATGGGGGAAATACTCTCCTCTACATGGGGGAAATACTCTCCTCTATATAGGAGAAATACACTCCTCTGCTCTATATGGGGGAAATACTCTCCTCTATATGGGAAAAATACTCTCCTCTATATAGGAGTAATACTCTCCTCTCCTCTGCATTGGAGAAATGCTCTCCTCTATATGGGAGAAATACTCTCCTCTACATGGGGGAAATACTCTCCTCTACATAGGAGAAATACACTCCTCTCCTCTACATGGGGGAAATACTCTCCTCTATATAGGAGAAATACACTCCTCTGCTCTATATGGGGGAAATACTCTCCTCTATATGGGAAAAATACTCTCCTCTATATAGGAGTAATACTCTCCTCTCCTCTGCATTGGAGAAATGCTCTCCTCTATATGGGAGAAATACTCTCCTCTACATGGGGGAAATACTCTCCTCTATATGGGAGAAATACACCCCTCTCCTGTATATGGGGGAAATACTCTCCTCTATATGGGAGAAATACATTCCTCTCCTCTATATGGGAGAAATACTCTCCTCTATATGGGAGAAATACTCTCCTCTATATGGGGGAATCACTCTCCTCTACATGGGGGAAATACTCTCCTCTATATAGGAGAAATACACTCCTCTGCTCTATATGGGGGAAATACTCTTCTCTATATAGGAGTAATACTCTCCTCTCCTCTGCATTGGAGAAATGCTCTCCTCTATATGGGAGAAATACTCTCCTCTATATGGGAGAAATACTCTCCTCTATATGGGAGAAATACTCTCCTCTATATAGGAGAAATACACCCCTCTCCTGTATATGGGGGAAATACTCTCCTCTATATGGGAGAAAAACTCTCCTCTATATCGGGGAAATACTCTCCTCTATATGGGAGAAATACTCTCCTCTATATGGGAGAAATACTCTCCTCTATATGGGAGAAATACTCTCCTCTATATTGGGGAAATACTCTCCTCTATATGGGAGAAATACTCTCCTCTATATGGGGGAAATACTCTCCTCTATATGGGAGAAATACTCTCCTCTATATGGGAGAAATACTCTCCTCTATATGGGGGAAATACTCTCCTCTCCTCTATATGGAAGAAATACTCTCCTCTATATGGGAAAATACTCTCCTCTATATGGGGAAACACTCTCCTCTATATGGGAGAAATACTCTCCTCTATATGGGGGGAATACTCTCCTCTATATGGGAGAAATACTCTCCTCTATATGGGAGAAATACTCTCCTCTATATGGGGGAAATACTCTCCTCTATATGGGGGAAATACTCTCCTCTATATGGGGAGAAATACTCTCCTCTCCTTTATATGGGAGAAATACTCTCCTCTATATGGGAGAAATACTCTCCTCTCCTTTATATGGGAGAAAATACTCTCCTCTATATGGGGGAAATACTCTCCTCTATATGGGAGAAATACTCTCCTCTATATGGGAGAAATACTCTCCTCTATATTGGGGAAATACTCTCCTCTATATGGGAGAAATACTCTCCTCTATATGGGGGAAATACTCTCCTCTATATGGGAGAAATACTCTCCTCTATATGGGAGAAATACTCTCCTCTATATGGGGGAAATACTCTCCTCTCCTCTATATGGAAGAAATACTCTCCTCTATATGGGAGAAATACTCTCCTCTATATGGGAGAAACACTCTCCTCTATATGGGAGAAATACTCTCCTCTATATGGGGTGAATACTCTCCTCTATATGGGAGAAATACTCTCCTCTATATGGGAGAAATACTCTCCTCTATATGGGAGAAATACACTCCTCTATATGGGGGAAATACTCTCCTCTATATGGGAGAAATACTCTCCTCTCCTTTATATGGGAGAAATACTCTCCTCTATATGGGAGAAATACTCTCCTCTCCTTTATATGGGAAATACCTATATTGAAATACTCTCCTCTATATGGGGGAAATACTCTCCTCTATATGGGGGAAATACTCTCCTCTCCTTTATATGGGAGAAATACTCTCCTCTATATGGGGGAAATACTCTCCTCTCCTTTATATGGGAGAAATACTCTCCTCTATATGGGGGAAATACTCTCCTCTATATGGGGGAAATACTCTCCTCTCCTCTATATGGAAGAAATACTCTCCCCTATATGGGAAAAATACTCTCCTCTATATGGGGTGAATACTCTCCTCTATATGGGAGAAATACTCTCCTCTATATGGGAGAAATACTCTCCTCTATATGGGAGAAATACACTCCTCTATATGGGGGAAATACTCTCCTCTATATGGGAGAAATACTCTCCTCTCCTTTATATGGGAGAAATACTCTCCTCTATATGGGAGAAATACTCTCCTCTCCTTTATATGGGAGAAATACTCTCCTCTATATGGGGGAAATACTCTCCTCTATATGGGGGAAATACTCTCCTCTCCTTTATATGGGAGAAATACTCTCCTCTATATGGGGGAAATACTCTCCTCTATATGGGGGAAATACTCTCCTCTCCTCTATATGGAAGAAATACTCTCCCCTATATGGGAAAAATACTCTCCTCTATATGAGAGAAACACTCTCCTCTCCTCTATATGGGAGAAATACTCTCCTTTCCTCTGTATGGCAGAAATATTCTCCTCTATATGGGGGAAATACTCTCCTCTATATGGGGGAAATACTCTCCTCTATATGGGGGAAATACTCTCCTCTACATGGGAGAAATACTCTCCTCTATATGGGAGAAATACTCTCCTCTATATGGGGGAAATACTCTCCTCTATATGGGGGGAATACTCTCCTCTATATGGGGGAAATACTCTCCTCTATATGGGGGAAATACTCTCCTCTATATGGGGGGAATACTCTCCTCTATATGGGAGAAATACTCTCCTCTCCTCTATATGGGGGAAATACTCTCCTCTATATGGGGGAAATACTCTCCTCTACATGGGAGAAATACTCTCCTCTATATGGGGGAAATACTCTCCTCTATATGGGGGGAATACTCTCCTCTATATGGGGGAAATACTCTCCTCTATATGGGGGAAATACTCTCCTCTATATGGGGGGAATACTCTCCTCTATATGGGAGAAATACTCTCCTCTATATGGGGGAAATACTCTCCTCTATATGGGGGGAATACTCTCCTCTATATGGGAGAAATACTCTCCTCTTTATGGGGGGAATACTCTCCTCTCCTTTATATGGGAGAAATACTCTCCTCTATATGGGAGAACTGAATCTATTTTGTACTGATCCCTATTGCTGTGCCCTCTATGGAGGTTGGCGGTATAATCTGCTCCCTACGTCACAGATAAGAAGGTCCCCATCCATAGAGGAATAGGTGCTGTGTGGGGGATGGTCGGTTCTCCAGCCTCACCTGTTATAAGGTGAGTGTACCTGGAATAGTCACAGCGGCTCCCTCTGCACAGCTCAGCCTCACAACAGGTCAGTAATTGGGGATATCCTGTTGTGTCTGATCCCTACTCCTGTATGGGGGGGGGGGAGAGGGGGGAGCCAGGAATAATCTGGAGACTTTTCTCTACTGATGGAGATTTGTCATCATTGTGTCGTCCCGGATCCAGGAGGATCCAACCACTTCCCTCTCTGCTGGGAGACACTTCCCGGGATCTACTACTCTATGGTGACCAGACATCCCCGGTTTTCCTGGGATAGTCCCCGGATTGAGTCTGTCCCCGTAGCCAGTCTGCCCCCAGATTTGTCCCGGATTGAGGACACTGTCCCCGGTGCCAGTCTGTCCCCGGATTTGTCCCCGGATTAAGGACACTGTCCCCAGTGCCAGTCTGTCCCCGGATTTGTCCCCGGATTGAGGAGACTGTCCCCGTAGCCAGTCTGTCCCCGGATTTGTCCCCGGATTAAGGACACTGTCCCCAGTGCCAGTCTGTCCCCGGATTTGTCCCCGGATTAAGGACACTGTCCCCAGTGCCAGTCTGTCCCCGGATTTGTCCCCGGATTGAGGAGACTGTCCCCGTAGCCAGTCTGTCCCGGATTTGTCCCCGGATTAAGGACACTGTCCCCAGTGATTTGTCTGGGACACTGTCCCCAGTGCCAGTCTGTCCCCGGATTTGTCCCCGGATTGAGGACACTATCCCCAATGCCAGTCTGTCCCCGGATTTGTCTCCGGATTGAGGACACTATCCCTGGTGCCAGTCTGTCCCCGGATTTGTCCCCGGATTGAGGACACTATCCCCGGTGCCAGTCTGTCCCCGGATTTGTCCCCGGATTGAGGACACTGTCCCCGGTGCCAGTCTGTCCCCGGATTTGTCCCCGGATTGAGGACACTGTCCCCAGTGCCAGTCTGTCCCCGGATTTGTCTCCGGATTGAGGACACTATCCCCGGTGCCAGTCTGTCCCCGGATTTGTCTCCGGATTGCAGTGGCTTGGGGGAGGGCATCTGGTGCTTTCGCCCCGGGTGCAACATTAGGGGGGGGCGCAAAATCATTACCATGCCCCCCCAAGTGTGCTGTGTTGCCCCCCCCCCCCCCCCTTGCCCAGGGACTAATATGGTCCAGCCTGTCCCCCATGATCCCTCTGGTGCAGGCGGTCCGTGTGTGTGTGTGAGCGGTGGAGGGGAGGAGCGCTGCAGAGTGTACAGCGGCTATTGGAGAAGCTCTTGGCCGGAGATACTGAGGAGCGGCTGGGTGTCGGGAACAGTACCTGGTGCTGAGGAGAGCCATGGAGGCCATGGAGAGCTGAGCAAAATCAACTGATCTACACTGTTCATGTAGGGGGGTGTGAGTAGTGCAGGAAAAAGGTAGGTCAGTGTAGTGGTCAGTATAGGAATCAGGTAGGTCAGTGTAGTGCTTATTGTATAGATCAGGTAGGTCAGTGTAGTGGTCAGTATAGGTATCAGGTAGGTTAGTGTAGGAATCAGGTGGGTCAGTGTAGTGGTCAGTGTAGGAATCAGGTAGGTCAGTGTAGGGATCAGGTAGGTCAGTGTAGTGGTCAGTGTAGGGATCAGGTAGGTCAGTGTAGTGGTCAGTGTAGGAATCAGGTAGGTTAGTGTAGTGGTTAATGTAGGGATCAGGTAGATCAGTGTAGGGATCAGGTAGATCAGTGTAGTGGTCAGTTTAGGAATCAGGTGGGTCAGTATAGGAATAAGGTAGGTCAGTGTAGTGGGTATTGTAGGGATCAGGTAGATCAGTGTAGGGATCAGGTAGATCAGTGTAGTGGTCAGTTTAGGAATCAGGTAGGTCAGTATAGGAATAAGGTAGGTCAGTGTAGTGGGTATTGTAGGGATCAGGTAGATCAGTGTAGGGATCAGGTAGATCAGTGTAGGGATCAGGTAGGTTAGTGTAGTGGTCAGTGTAGGAATAAGGTAGGTCAGTGTAGGGATCAGGCAGATCAGTGTAGGGATCAGGCAGATCAGTGTAGGGATCAGGTAGGTTAGTGTAGTGGTCAGTGTAGGAATAAGGTAGGTCAGTGTAGTGGTCAGTATAGGAATCAGGTAGGTCAGTGTAGTGGTCAGTGTAGGGATCAGGTAGGTCGGTGTAGTGGTCAGTATAGGAATCAGGTAGGTTGGTGTAGTGGTCAGTGTAGGGATCAGGTAGGTCGGTGTAGTGGTCAGTGTAGGGATCAGGTAGATCAGTGTAGTGGTCAGTATAGGAATCAGGTAGGTCAGTGTAGGGGGTATTGTAGGGATCAGGTAGGTCAGTGTAGTGGTCAGTGTAGGGATCAGGTAGGTCAGTGTAGTGGTCAGTATAGGAATCAGGTAGGTCGGTGACATTGTTATTGTAGGGATCAGGTAGGTCAGTGTAGTGGTCAGGTAAGTCAGTGTAGGGATCAGATAGGTCAGTGTAGTGGTCAGTGTAGGGATCAGGTAGGTCAGTGTAGTGGTCAGTGTAGGAATCAGGTAGGTCAGTGTAGTGGTCAGTGTAGGGATCAGGTAGGTCAGTGTAGTGGTCAGTATAGGTATCAGGTAGGTCAGTGTAGTGGTCAGTATAGGAATCAGGTAGGTCAGTGTTTGTGGTCAGTGTAGGAATCAGGTAGGTCAGTGTAGTGGTCAGTGTAGGGATCAGGTAAGTCAGTGTAGGGATCTGATAGGTCAGTGTAGTGGTCAGTGTAGGGATCAGGTAGGTCGGTGTAGTGGTCAGTGTTGAATCAGGTAGGTCAGTGTAGTGGTCAGTGTAGGAATCAGGTAGGTCAGTGTAGTGGTCAGTGTAGGGATCAGGTAGGTCAGTGTAGTGGTCAGTGTAGGTTAGTGTAGGGATCAGGTAGGTCAGTGTAGGGATCAGGTAGGTCAGTGTAGGGATCAGGTAGGTCAGTGTAGGGATCAGGTAGGTCAGTGTAGGGATCAGGTAGGTTAGTGTAGGGATCAGGTAGGTTAGTGTAGGGATCAGGTAGGTCAGTGTAGGGATCAGGTAGGTCAGTGTAGGGATCAGGTAGGTTAGTGTAGGGATCAGGTAGGTTAGTGTAGGGATCAGGTAGGTCAGTGTAGGGATCAGATAGGTCAGTGTAGTGGTCAGTGTAGGAATCAGGTAGGTCAGTGTAGGGATCAGGTAGGTCAGTGTAGGGATCAGGTAGGTTAGTGTAAGGATCAGGTAGGTTAGTGTAGGGATCAGGTAGGTCAGTGTAGGGATAAACTTGGTCAGTACTACTGTACTAGTGAAAGGGGGGTGCAAATTTCTTGCCTTGTCCCGGCGCTGACACCCCCACACTACACCACGGACTGTATATATCATTGGAGGAAAACATGCGTATGGAATAGAATTTCGATCACAAACTCTGCTCCCCTCGTACTGCTCCCTACACTGACCTACCTGATCCCTACACTGACCTACCTGATCCTTACACTGACCTACCTGATCCCTAGGTCCCTACACACCGATCAGCCATAATATTCCCACCACTGACTGTATACAATGTATCTGTCCCCCTATACATCTACAGCTGTGCTCATAAGTTTACATACCCCGGGGGGCAGAATTTACGATTTCTTGCCCAATTTTCAGAGAATATGAATGAGAACAAAAATCTTTTCTCTCACTCATGGTCAGTGATCGGCTGAAGTCATTTATTACCGATCACCTGTTTACTCCTTTTTATATCATAATCACAACAGAAACGCCCCAAATGACCCTGATTAAAAGTTTACATACCCCAGTTCTTAACCACTTCAACCCCCGGACCATTTGGCTGTCCAAAGATCGGGGCCCCTTTTCGCGATTCGGCGCTGCGTCGCTTTAACTGACAATTGCGCGGTCGTGCGACGCGGCTCCCAAACGAAATTGACGTCCTTTTTCCCCCACAAATAGAGCTTTCTTTTGGTGGTATTTCATCGCCCGTGCGGTTTTTATTTTTTGCGCTATAAACAAAAATAGAGCGTCAATTTCGAAAAAAATGCAATACTTTTTTACTTTTTTCTATAATAAATATCCCAGAAAAATATATTAAAAAAAAAATGTTTCCTCAGTTTAGGCCGATAGGTATTTTGGGTAAAAAAAAAAAATCGCAATAAGCGTTTATTGATCGCTTTGCTCAAAAGTTATCGCGTCTACAAAATAGGGGATAGATTTACGGTATTTTTATTAATATTTCTTTTTTGTTTTACTTGTAATGGCGGCGATCAGCGATTTATTTTTTATTTTATCACGACTGCGACATTATGGCGGACACATCAGACACTTGTGGGACCATTCACATTTATTTTTTTACTGGTAATGGCGGCGATCTGCAATTTTTATCGGGACTGCGACATTGCGGCGGACGCATCGGACACTTTTGGTGCTATTTTGGGACCAGTCACATTTATAGAGCGATCGGTGCTATAAAAATGCACTGATTGCTGTGTAAATGTGACTGGCAGTGAAGGGGTTAACCGCTAGGGGGGCGCTGAAGGGTTTAAGCGTGTCCTAGGGAGTGATTCTAACTGTTAGGGGGCGTGGCTACGAGTGACACGTCGAATGAGAACAGACGACCAGTGACATGTCAGTAGGAAAAACAGGGACATTTTGTGTTTACACTGACATCTCCCCGTTCTTCAGCTCCGTGACCCAATCGCGGGACAGCGGCGGACATCGACATCGCACCATCGCGGAGGTCGGGGGAGGGGCAGGCAAATGGGCGTACAGGTACGTCCCTTTAAATTCAACGCTATGTGGTCACTGATATTGAGGTCAGAAGACTGAGATGGCCACTCCCAGAACCTTCACTTTATTCTGCTGTAGCCAATGACAGGAGGACTTGGCCTTGTGTTTTGGATCCTTGTCATGTTGGAATGTCCGTCCCGTGCATGCGCAGCTTCCTGGCCGATGAATGAAATGTTCCTCCAGTATTTTTTGATAACATTCTACATTCATCTTGCCATCAATTTTGCCCAAATTTCCTGTGGCCTTTGTCGCTCCACATGCCCAAAACATCAGTGACCCACCTCCGTGTTTCACAGTAGGCATGGTGGACCTTTTATCAGTGACCCACCTCCGTGTTTCACAGTAGGCATGGTGGACCTTTTATCAGTGACCCACCTCCGTGTTTCACAGTAGGCATGGTGGACCCTTTATCAGTGACCCACTTCCATGTTTCACAGTAGGGATGGTGGACCTTTCATCAGCGACCCACCTCCGTGTTTCACAGTAGGGATGGTGGACCTTTCATCAGTGACCCACCTCAGTGTTTCACAGTAGGGATGGTGGACCTTTCATCAGTGACCCACCTCAGTGTTTCACAGTAGGGATGGTGGACCTTTCATCAGCGACCCACCTCCGTGTTTCACAGTAGGGATGGTGGACCTTTCATCAGCGATCCACCTCCGTGTTTCACAGTAGGGATGGTGGACCTCTCATCATAGGCCTTGTTGTCTGCTCTCCAAATGTAGTGTTTATGGTTGAGGCCAAAAAGCTCAATTTTGATCTCATCACCCCAAGTGACTTTGTGGCAGAAGGTTTGAGTCTTGTCTCTGTTATGTTTGCAGGGCCGTCTTTAAGGCAGGGCAAAAAAGGCAGCTGCCCTGGGCCCTATCATTGTTGTGGGGCCCAAAGCAGCTGCCTCATAGTTGCCAAGTATCCCAGTTTAAATTTTCTTATCCCTTGAATTTTAGCCCCTGTGTTACAGTATCTCAGTGTAAATTCCCCCTTACATGGCAGTCATTGTATATTACCCCTAATGCCCTTCACACACGATCGGATTTTCCGTCAGAATTCCACTCAAGCTTGGCTTGCATACACACGGTCACACAAAAGTTCTCTCAACTTTCGACCGTCAAAAACGCGGTGACGTACAACACTACGACGAGCCGAGAAAATGAAGTTCAATGCTTCCAAGCATGTGTCCAATTGTTTCCGAGCATGCGTCGGAATTTTGCACGTTGGAATTGCTCGTTGGACCTCCCCAGTACATGGTGTGAAGGCAGGGCCGCCATCAGGGGGGGTACAGGCAGTACACCTGAAAGGGCCCCGGATGGCAACCCCCCCTTTTTTTAATTTTTTTATATATATATAAAAAAAAATAATATATATATATTTTTTTTATTAAAGGGCCCAGAGGTCAGGCCCCCCTTTTTTTCAATATATATTTATTTTTTATATATTCATTTATTTCTTTTTTTTTTTCAATATTTATTTATATATATATATATATATATATATATATATATATATATATATTATACAGTACATATATATATATATATATATATATGTATATATATATATATATATATATATATATATATATATTATATATATATATATTAATTAAAGGGCTCAGGGGTCCCCAGGGCCCCGGATGACAAGCCCTCCTTTTTTATATACATAAAATATATTTATTTCTTTTTTATATATTTTTTTATTTCTTTTTTTATTTTTATTTTATTTTTTCATTTTATATATATATATACACATACATATTGTTTTTTAATTAAAGGGCTCAGAGGTCCCAGGGCCACGGATGGCAACCCCCCCCCCCCCTTTTTTATACAACATTTAAAATAAAATTATATATTTTTTTACTTATTTTTTCTTTTTATTTATTTTATATATATATATATTAATAATAAAAAATAATATAAAATATATATATATATATATATATATATATATATATATATATATATTATATTATTTTTTTTTATTAAAGGGACCAGAGGTCCCCAGGGCCTCATGTGGCAAAAAAATAAACATTTTGAAAAAAAACGGGGGCCCTTTTTTTTTCTAAATGTTTTATTTTTTATTATTAATTAAAGGGCCCAGATGTCCCCGGGGCTGATCAATGGAAACTTTTATGCAAAATGGAGTTTTACTGTCAAAGTTTTATCATAATTCACACAGCTATCACACCAGGAGGAGGATTCTGACTTTCTACAAAGTGCCGGTTATTTTCAGTCGGATGAGATTTGGAGAATCGCAGTCACACGGCTGAAGACATCCTTGTAACCTTCTCTGTCCTTCTTCTCCTTCCAGACACAACCATGAGCTGCTTCACCTGTATCAAGGTTCTGATGATCCTCTTCAATCTGGCCATCTTTGTGAGTATACAATCTGCATGTCGGTGTCTAGTCGGGTCTGTCGGCCCCTCTATATTGGGGGGGGGGGGGGTTGGCTGTACATTTTATGATGCCCTCCCAGAAAAGCACACCGGCCTCCTGCCTCTTCTTGTAGCCAATGGCTTCTTTAGTTTGTGAGGTTCTCCTGGAGGTTCTGGAGGTTGGGTGACCATCAGTGGCGGCTGGTGCTCAAACAAAAAAAAGACGATTGCAGCCTCACTGTGCCCCTCAAATGCAGCCACTGTGCCCATCAATTGTCGCTACTTTGCCCATTAATTGTCGCCAATGTGTCAATTGATGCCACTGTGCCCTTTAATTGTCGCCACTGTGCCAATTGATGCCACTGTGCTCTTTAATTGTCGCCGCTGTGCCCTTTAATTGTCGCCACTGTGCCAATTGATGCCACTGTGCCAATGATGCCACTGTGCCCTTTAATTGTCGCTGCTGTGCCCTTAAATTGTCGCCACTGTGCCAATTGATGCCACTGTGCCAATTGATGCCACTGTGCCCTTTAATTGTCGCCGCTGTGCCCTTTAATTGTCGCCGCTGTGCCAATTGATGCCACTGTGCCAATTGATGCCACTGTGCCCTTTAATTGTCACCACTGTGTCAATTGATGCCACTGTGCCCTTTAATTGTCGCCGCTGTGCCCTTTAATTGTCGCCATTGTGCCAATTGATGCCACTGTGCCAATTTATGCCACTGTGCCCTTTAATTGTCGCCACTGTGCCAATTGATGCCACTGTGCCAATTGATGCCACTGTGCTCTTTAATTGTCGCCGCTGTGCCCTTTAATTGTCGCCACTGTGCCAATTGATGCCACTGTGCCAATTGATGCCACTATGCCCTTTAATTGTCGCCTCTGTGCCCTTTAATTGTCGCCACTGTGCCAATTGATGCCACTGTGCCCTTTAATTGTCGCCTCTGTGCCCTTAAATTGTTGCCACTGTGCCAATTGATGCCACTGTGCCCTTTAATTGTCGACACTGTGCCAATTGATGCCACTGTGCCCTTTAATTGTCGCCATTGTGCCAATTGATGCCATTGTGCCAATTGATGCCACTGTGCCAATTGATGCCACTGTGCCCTTTAATTGTCGCCGCTGTGCCCTTTAATTGTCGCCACTGTGCCAATTGATGCCACTCTGCCAATTGATGCCACTGTGCCCTTTAATTGTCACCACTGTGCCAATTGATGTCAATGTGCCCTTAATTGTTGCCGATGTGCCCTTTAATTGTCGCCATTGAGCCATTGTGCCAATTGATGCCACTGTGCCAATTGATGCCACTGTGCCCTTTAATTGTCGCCGCTGTGCCCTTTAATTGTCGCCACTGTGCCAATTGATTGAGGGTTCGGATCCCGGTCTCGGCTACATGTGAATTAAGTTTGGTGGTCTCAGCCTGGCTCCCGGTGGGTGTGCTATGCAAGGTACGCCTGTGCTTAGTACGCCCCCCCCCCCCCCCCAAAAAAAACACCACACTTGCACGCACACAAAATTGGTTTAACACCCACGCACTTTGGCCATGAGGTCTCCTAAAATAAAGAGAGGCGAAGGACCTACGGGGCTTGCTGGGTGGGCTAGACCCCCTCACTCCCTCATATGGGGAGTCCCTCTGACCCGTTGGGGTCCCGTTGGGCCCCAGTCGGGCTCCCAAGTGGAGCAGGTAGGGCGGGGTGAGTGGGAGGCCCCCCCTCACACCCGCCATTGCCACCGGGGGCATGGAGAAGGATGGCGATTGCCTCCGGGGGGAGGGTCTGCCTACTCCCAACTCCTGCACTCCGGCTCCTCTCTCTCGTGTTCACGCACAAAATACACAAAAAAAAAAAAAAAAGATGCCTCTGTGCCCTTTAATTGTCGCCGCTGTGCCCTGTAAAATGCTGCCCCCCCCCTCCCCTCCCCGCCCGGCACTTACATTTCTGGGGTCGGCCATCCTTCTTCCACGGTCCCTCTATATCTTCTCCCGCCCTCGATGATGCTTCAGCCAATCAGGTTACCGGTGAACCTGATTGGCTGAGATGCCTGCCAGTCTTATCCAAGGAACGCACCGCCCTGTGCATCCCCTGGATAAGTATTTGGAAGGCTGAGGGCTGTACTTGGAAAGCGGCTGGCTCTGATAGGCACTTCCGCACAGCCAACCAGCTGCTGTTATTCAGGTGGCCGGCGCTCACCAGGAGGGGCCGGCCATCTGAATAGTCGGCGGCAGCGGCAATACATAGATTTATGCAATGCATGAATCTATGTATTGTATTCAGTGGCGGCAGGGGCGGACTGACCATTGGGACTCTCGGGCACTGCCCGAGGGCCACAAGCCACTAGGGGGCCCCATCAGGGTTGCCAGGCTCAATAAAACCAGGGACAGTATGTAAAAATCTGTGTTTTTTTACATCTGTCCCTGATATGTCCAAAACCGACATGCTTTTGATGTGAAAATCCTGAGATCTTAGCTGCCCAGCCTACTGGCATGGTGGCCATCTGTAAGCACGGGGCAGGAGAGAGAGGGGGCGGCGCTCCGGCGCCCTCTATGGACGAACCGCCACCATCATATCCATCACAGTTGATGATACGTTTTGCATTGACTTTTATGGCATGCAATACCGCATGTGGCCAGAGGTGGGGGGGGGGGCGCCAGAGAGCCTCGAAAATCAGGGACAGCTCGGCTGATCTCGGAAACCCTCGGAAACACCCGGAACGGACTATTTCGGAACTAAAGTCTCAGTGAGAGCCGTAGAAGAGGAAAGGGATTAGCCTGGGCCGTGTGTACTGGCCGATGAAGGACGGGGAACACTGCAGGATACATTCACAAATAATTTCCATATTGTGGTTTTAGAGGCTCTCAGGGCGGCTCCGCCCACAATCCCCATCCCTCCGGCTGTTGTGCGGTGAGAGTCGTCGGACCGGTTTGGTTTGGAGACGTTCGTTCCATTGTTCCCTCGGTAGATTTCCATAGAGGAGATCAGAGTACGATGTTCTGTCCTTCCATTGTGTGGAGAGGAAGTGGCGCTCATCTCTGCCCCGGGTTATGCCGCCCTCCTCGGTGCCCTCGTGTGACGACTCTCCTTCTATTCATATCTGAGTTCTGGGTGCGGCCGGATTCTGATATCGGAGGAGAGTTGTGGGTTCAGGGCGATTGAATGACTTCTGAGAGCAGTGCGAAGTATGGCGGTGGTGGGACCATTTCAGGGTAAAGTTCTCAAGCAGTGCTGGGACAACAAGGCCATGTGGTGCCCAGGGCGAAGATGGCAAACTGCCCCCCCCCCTATTTCTTAAGAAAGAATCAATGTCGCTTCAAAACAAGAATATACTTATAACAATAACCATCACAGTGCCCCTTTACATCAGGTGTCCCCATCACAGTGCCCCTTTACATCAGGTGTCCCCATCACAGTGCCCCTTTACATCAGGGGTCCCCATCAGTGTTCCTTTACATCAGGTGTCCTCATCACAGTGCCCCTTTACATCAGGGGTCCCCATCACAGTTCCCCTTTACATCAGGGGTCCCCATCACAGTGCCCCCTTACATCAGGTGTCCCCATCACAGTGCCCCTTTACATCAGGGGTCCCCATCAGTGTTCCTTTACATCAGGTGTCCTCATCACAGTGCCCCTTTACATCAGGGGTCCCCATCACAGTGCCCCCTTACATCAGGTGTCCCCATCACAGTGCCCCTTTACATCAGGGGTCCCCATCAGTGTTCCTTTACATCAGGTGTCCTCATCACAGTGCCCCTTTACATCAGGGGTCCCCATCACAGTGCCCCCTTACATCAGGTGTCCCCATCACAGTGCCCCTTTACATCAGGGGTCCCCATCAGTGTTCCTTTACATCAGGTGTCCTCATCACAGTGCCCCTTTACATCAGGGGTCCCCATTACAGTGCCCCCTTACATCAGGTGTCCCCATCACAGTGCCCCTTTACATCAGGGGTCCCCATCAGTGTTCCTTTACATCAGGTGTCCCCATCACAGTGCCCCTTTACATCAGGGGTCCCCATCATAGTGCCCCCTTACATCAGGTGTCCCCATCAGAGTGCCCCCTTACATCAGGGATCCCCATTACAGTGCCCCCTTACATCAGGGGTGCCCATCAGAGTGCCCCCTTACATCAGGGGTGCCCATCACAGTGCCCCTTTACATCAGGGGTCCCCATCAGTGTTCCTTTACATCAGGTGTCCCCATCACAGTGCCCCTTTACATCAGGTGTCCCCATCACAGTGCCCCTTTACATCAGGTGTCCCCATCACAGTGCCCCTTTACATCAGGTGTCCCCATCATAGTGCCCCCTTACATCAGGTGTCCCCATCACAGTGCCCCCTTACATCAGGTGTCCCCATCACAGTGCCCCTTTACATCAGGTGTCCCCATCATAGTGCCCCCTTACATCAGGTGTCCCCATCAGAGTGCCCCCTTACATCAGGGATCCCCATTACAGTGCCCCCTTACATCAGGGGTGCCCATCAGAGTGCCCCCTTACATCAGGGGTGCCCATCAGAGTGCCCCTTTACATCAGGTCTCCCCATTACAGTGCCACCTTACATCAGGGGTCCCCATCAGAGTCCTCCCTTACATCAGGTGTCCCCATCACTTCAGGTGTCTCCGTCAGAGTGCTCCCTTAACATAATATGTGCCCATCAGTGTATCCCCTTAAAATAAAATGTGCCCATCAGCATGACCCTTAATTTTTTTTGTTAGGGGGCACTCTGATGGGTACATTTTACGTTAAGGGGCATGCTCATGGGCACATTTTGTTGTGCCCATCAGCGTACCCCATAACATAAAATGTGCCCATCAGAGGGACCCTCCACGTAAAATGCGCCCTTCGGCGTGCCCCATAACATAAAATGTGCCCATTAGAGTGACCCTTAACATTAAATGTGCCCACTATTGTGACCCTTAACATAAAATGTGCCCATTAGAGTGACCCTTGACATAGAATGTGCCTATCGGTGTGCCCCATGACATAAAATGAGGGGCATGCTGATGGGCACATTTTAAGATAAGGGGCACTCTGATGGGCATGATTTACCTTAAGGGGCACTCTGATGGGCACAACAAAATGTGCCCATCTGCGTGTCCCTTAACATAAAATAAGTAGCATGCTGATGAGTACTTTTCATGTTAAGGGGCACCCTAATGGGCACATTTTTATGTTAAGGGGCACCCTGATGGGCACATTTTTTTTGTTAAGGGGCACTCTGATGGGCACAACAAAATGTGCCCATCAGTTTGCACCTTAACAAATTCTGCCCACTGGTATACACCTTAACAGATTATGCCCCACATACCTCGAGGGCAGATAGGGGACATTTGGCAAGCTGTAGGGGGGCGAGAGCCGTGGCAAAGAAAGAGCAGGAGGCGGGGCGCACACACGCAACGTCATTGGTTGCTGGGAAACCCGCGGTCCCAGCAAACGAATGACTGGTACTGCACTGGCTGCCTGGCGGCCCGGGCAGAAGCGCCACAGAGCGCGGGTCACCATTTAATGACAACTGTTTTAGAAGGACACTTCACACCCCCAATAAATTGTACCGCCCAGGGCATCCGCCCCCCCCCCCCCCCCCGTACCAGCTCTGATGGCACCTATGGGATATCCTGTTTTTCCCCCAGGAAGTTGAGTGATCAGAAAGAAAAGAGGTTTTCGAGGGATGTGTGATGTAAATGTGAGTTTCTGTATAATTTCTGCTGTGCCCAGGCCGGCATTCCCTCCTTTTTGGCCTTCCATTCTCCACCAAAGTCTCCATAGACTGACTTGTCTTCTCTTTTCTTTCAGTTGGCTGGAGGAGCTCTTCTCGGAGTGGGGATCTGGGTCAGTGTGGACAGCGGCTCTTTCCTGAAGATATTTGGTTCCCTGGGAAGTGGAACGGATAGTATTGCCTCCCAGTTTGTCAATGTTGGGTATTTCCTGATCGTCATCGGAGCTCTGCTGGTCATCCTGGGATTCCTCGGCTGCTGCGGAGCACAGAAAGAGAGCAAGTGCCTGCTGATTATGGTGAGACGGGGCAAGGTGGATGTGGTGTGGGAGGTGGTTGATGGGTAGGGTGATTGTGGTGTGGGAGGTGGTTGATGGGTAGGGTGGTTGTGGTGTGGGAGGTGGTTGATGGGTAGGGTGGTTGTGGTGGGGGAGGTGGTTGATGGGTAGGGTGGTTGTGGTGGGGGAGGTGGTTGATGGGCAGGGTGCTTGTGGTGGAGGAGGTGGTTGATGGGTAGGGTGGTTGTGGTGGGGGAGGTGGTTGATGGGCAGGGTGGTTGTGGTGGGGGAGGTGGTTGATGGGTAGGGTGGTTGTGGTGGGGGAGGTGGTTGATGGGCAGGGTGCTTGTGGTGGGGGAGGTGGTTGATGGGTAGGGTGGTTGTGGTGGGGGAGGTGGTTGATGGGCAGGGTGCTTGTGGTGGGGGAGGTGGTTGATGGTAGGGTGGTTGTGGTGGGGGAGGTGGTTGATGGGCAGGGTGCTTGTGGTGGGGGAGGTGGTTGATGGGTAGGGTGGTTGTGGTGTGGGAGGTGGTTGATGGGTAGGGTGGTTGTGGTGGGGGAGGTGGTTGATGGGTAGGGTGGTTGTGGTGGGGGAGGTGGTTGATGGGCAGGGTGCTTGTGGTGGGGGAGGTGGTTGATGGGTAGGGTGGTTGTGGTGGGGGAGGTGGTTGATGGGCAGGGTGCTTGTGGTGGGGGAGGTGGTTGATGGGTAGGGTGGTTGTGGTGGGGGAGGTGGTTGATGGGTAGGGTGGTTGTGGTGGGGGAGGTGGTTGATGGGCAGGGTGCTTGTGGTGGGGGAGGTGGTTGATGGGTAGGGTGGTTGTGGTGGGGGAGGTGGTTGATGGGCAGGGTTTTGCTTGTGGTGGGGGAGGTGGTTGATGGGTAGGGTGGTTGTGGTGGGGGAGGTGGTTGATGGGCAGGGTGCTTGTGGTGGGGGAGGTGGTTGATGGGTAGGGTGGTTGTGGTGTAATAAGGAAAAAGACACATATGGTAGAGATGGAAGGAAAAAGCTGCTCGCCCCAAATTGGCATAAAGAAAAGAGAAAGGTTCCACAGCGGGGTTATTAGGCAGCAGGATCAAAGGATTAAACAGTTTCCATATAAAACGATATTTATTGGCCGATGATATCGGATATCACAGTGAGTATGGGTAAATGTTATACAATATATAAAAAAGAGGGTACAACGGTTTCTCAAACCTTGTAGCAGTGGTTGTGGTGGTGGTTGATAGGTAGGGTGGTTGTGGTGGGGGAGGTGGTTGATGGGTAGGGTGGTTGTGGTGTGGGAGGTGGTTGATGGGTAGGGTGGTTGTGGTGAGGGAGGTGGTTGATAGGTTGGGTGGTTGTGGTGGGGGAGATGGTTGATAGGTAGGGTGGTTGTGGTGGGGGAGGTGGTTGATGGGTAGGGTGGTTGTGGTGTGGTTGATGGGTAGGGTGATTGTGGTGTGGGAGGTGGTTGATGGGTAGGGTCGTTGTGGTGGGGGAGGTGGTTGATGGGTAGGGTGATTGTGGTGTGGGAGGTGGTTGATGGGTAGGGTGGTTGTGGTGTGGGAGGTGGTTGATGGGTAGGGTGGTTGTGGTGTGGGAGGTGGTTGATGGGTAGGGTGGTTGTGGTGTGGGAGGTGGTTGATGGGTAGGGTGGTTGTGGTGGGGGAGGTGGTTGATGTGTAGGGTGGTTGTGGTGTGGGGGGTGGTTGATGGGTAGGGTGGTTGTGGTGGGGGAGGTGGTTGATGGGTAGGGTGGTTGTGGTGGGGGAGGTGGTTGATGTGTAGGGTGGTTGTGGTGGGGGAGGTGGTTGATGTGTAGGGTGGTTGTGGTGGGGGAGGTGGTTGATAGGTTGGGTGGTTGTGGTGGGGGAGATGGTTGATAGGTAGGGTGGTTGTGGTGGGGAAGGTGGTTGATGGGTAGGGTGGTTGTGGTGGGGGAGGTGGTTGATGGGTAGGGTGGTTGTGGTGGGGGAGGTGGTTGAAGGGTAGGGTTGTTGTGGTGGGGGAGGTGGTTGATGTGTAGGGTGGTTGTGGAGGTGGTTGATGGGTAGGGTGGTTGTGGTGGGGGAGGTGGTTGATGGGTAGGGTGGTTGTGGTGGGGGAGGTGGTTGATGAGTAGGGTGGTTGTGGAGGTGGTTGATCGGTAGGGTGGTTGTGGTGGGGGAGGTGGTTGATGGGTAGGGTGTTTGTGGTGGGGGAGGTGGTTGATGAGTAGGGTGGTTGTGGAGGTGGTTGATGTGTAGGGTGGTTGTGGTGGAGGAGGTGGTTGATGGGTAGGGTGTTTGTGGTGGGGGAGGTGGTTGATGAGTAGGGTGGTTGTGGAGGTGGTTGATGTGTAGGGTGGTTGTGGTGGGGGAGGTGGTTGATGAGTAGGGTGGTTGTGGAGGTGGTTGATGTGTAGGGTGGTTGTGGTGGGGGAGGTGGTTGATGTGTAGGGTGGTTGTGGTGGGGGAGGTGGTTGATAGGTAGGGTGGTTGTGCTGGGGGAGGTGGTTGATATTGTGTAGGGTGGTTGTGGTGGAGGAGGTGGTTGATGGGTACGGTGCTTGTGGTGGGGGATTAATCATATGGTGGTTGATGGGTAGGGTGGTTGTGGTGGGGGAGGTGGTTGATGGGTACGGTGGTTATGGTTCTGGGGAATCATGTGGTTGATGTGTAGGGGGCGATGGTTGTGGTGGGGAGGTGGTTGATGGGTAGGGTGTTGTGGTGGGGGAGGTGGTTGATGGGTAGGGTGGTTGTGGTGGGGGAGGTGGTTGATGTGTAGGGTGGTTGTGGTGGAGGAGGGGGCGGTGGTTGATGGGTAGGGTGGTTGTGGTGGGGGAGGTGGTTGATGTGTAGGGTGGTTGTGGTGGGGGAGGTGGTTGATGGGTAGGGTGGTTGTGGTGGGGGAGGTGGTTGATGGGTAGGGTGGTTGTGGTGGGGGGAGGTGGTTGATGGACTGTAGGGTGGTTATGGTGGGGGAGGTGGTCGATGTGTAGGGTCGTTGTGGTGTGGGAGGTGGTTGATGGGTAGGGTGGTTGTGGTGGGGGAGGTGGTTGATGGGTAGGGTGGTGTGTGGTGGGGGAGGTGGTTGTGTCATGTGTAGGGTGGTTGTGGTGGGGAGGTGGTTGATGTGTAGGGTGGTTGTGGTGGGGGAGGTGGTTGATAGGTAGGGTGGTTGTGCTGGGGGAGGTGGTTGATGTGTAGGGTGGTTGTGGTGGAGGAGGTGGTTGATGGGTACGGTGCTTGTGGTGGGGGAGGTGGTTGATGGGTAGGGTGGTTGTGGTGGGGGAGGTGGTTGATGGGTACGGTGGTTATGGTGGGGGAAGTGGTTGATGTGTAGGGTGGTTGTGGTGGGGGAGGTGGTTGATGGGTAGGGTCGTTGTGGTGGGGGAGGTGGTTGATGGGTAGGGTGGTTGTGGTGGGGGAGGTGGTTGATGTGTAGGGTGGTTGTGGTGGAGGAGGTGGTTGATGGGTAGGGTGGTTGTGGTGGGGGAGGTGGTTGATGGGTAGGGTGGTTGTGGTGGGGGAGGTGGTTGATGGGTAGGGTGGTTGTGGTGGGGGAGGTGGTTGATGGGTAGGGTGGTTGTGGTGGGGGAGGTGGTTGATGGGTAGGGTGGTTATGGTGGGGGAGGTGGTCGATGTGTAGGGTCGTTGTGGTGTGGGAGGTGGTTGATGGGTAGGGTGGTTGTGGTGGGGGAGGTGGTTGATGGGTAGGGTGGTTGTGGTGGGGGAGGTGGTTGATGTGTAGGGTGGTTGTGGTGGGGGAGGTGGTTGATGGGTAGGGTGGTTGTGGTACAGAGATGGCGCACGTTGTCTTGTTTATCATCTGAGTCTGACGGACTTTACTCTCTTGCAGTTCTTCTCCATCGTCCTGATCATCTTCATCGCAGAGATCGCAGGTGCCGTGGTGGCTCTGATCTATTCCTCTGTGGTAAGGATCTCCTAGACCCGCCTCCCGCCCAGGAGTCTATATGGCTTCTTGATTGGCTGACCACTAACAGACCAATCCTCTTTTTTCCTCCAGGCACAAAGTTTCCTGAAGTCCCTCCTGACTCCGGTTCTGCATGAGGACTACGGGAAGGACCAAGAGGTGACCAAGACCTGGAATGCCACAATGACGAAGGTAAGAGGCCCGGGTGAGTGACCCCCCCGTGTGATAAGTGTTGCCCAATGCCCGTCTCTCTACCGGTCACATCGGCTCATTATTACCCATTTTCCTTCCCAGTTGAATTGCTGCGCCCTCGACAACTACACCGACTTCACCAATTCCTACTATGTGAGGACCAATGACGGCTTTTACCCACAACAGTGCTGCAATTCCACCGTCACCAACACCACCGTCTGTGCCGTGTCTGACGCCGCCAGGGCTAATGTCAAGGTAAGATCCGCCCACCATCTTCTGGTCTCCATTAGAGGACATCGGATAACCGATACTTCAGGTTACGGTAGACGCTGATTAGGGAGGAGCTTAGTGTTCGGTCTTGTAACGGAATGAACCGTGACAACCAAAGACTTTGGAAGGATGAGAGATACTCCTGGGTCAGCGGCACTAATAACTCCTGGGTCTGAGTCCACCCTGTGCCCCTTTGGGCATGGGGTGGCTAGTGAATCATACTTCATGTATTACATGAGATGGGACATTAATAATAATTCATATTGCAGGACTGGAATTTTACAAGGGGTCCATGTTGACTTGGGACCAGGTCAACAAGACAGTGACTCATCCCTCTGTGTAATAGACTATTGAAATGCTAAGTGCGGCCACCCCCTAGGTGGCGTATCCTATGTTAAGTATGGCCGTCGTGACCGCGTCGAATTGAAAAAAGTTTCACGTCGTTTGCGTAAGTCGTCCGGGAATGGGGATTGACGTCATTGACGTTCACGTAGAAAACACCGTCCTAATGTGGAGCATGCGCACTGGGATACATTGACGGCCGGCGCATGCGCAGTGCGTTCGCCGCGGGATCGCGCCTAATTTAAATGCTCTACGCCCCCTACCCGGCTCATTTGAATTACGCGGGCTTGCGCCGGGGGATTTTCGCTACGCCGCCGCAACTTTACAGGTAAGTGCTTTGTGAATCAAGCACTTGCTCTAGTAAATGCCTTACTCTACGCCGCCGCAAATGTATGTGAATCTGGCCCTCTGTGTTTACACTTAAAAGATTGGGTATTGTATAAACAAGTTACCAGTCTCCTTTCAGGTGTATTGAATTAGAATGTCAAGTATGTTTAGGAATAGATTGATGCTTAGGTGTGATAGTATTTTGTTTTGATGTCATTATCTCAAGGAATGTGTCTCGTCAGTATCGGTGCCGACATGTCTGCCTAGTAACTAGCCATAGTGTGTGATGAGGGGGGTGGGGATTGCATTGTCCTGTGATTAACTGTAACATGCTGTAACTACATAAAAAGCTGAGAAGAAACCAATAAAGTGGTCATTCATTTTGAAACCAGAGAGAACGTAGCTGCGTCTCGTCTTTACTCTGGGGAATGGAATGGGGCGTGTCTGCCGGATTGTGGAGTGTCGTGAGCTGTCGTGGGTGGATGGAAGGTCGTAAACGGTGGTGACCGTTACAGGTCTGAATGTACATTTAGGGCATCCGGCGTAGACCAACATGGCAGCTTCTAGTTGTCCATGGCTACTAAGAAAGCGGTGGGTGCTGGCACCCGCTGTACCCTTAGCAACCACTGACATCACCATGGAATCCCCAGCATGGCTGGTGCAAGGATTTTTGACACCCTAATTTTGCTGCCCCCCCCCCCCCCTCTATTGGCTTCACCCCTGACTCCACTCTCTTTGCCCTTCCCATGTATAACCCACCTTTTTAATAAAGTGCCCATCAAATGCAGCCCACCAGCGCCCATCAAATGCAACCTCATCACCACCCATCAAATGCAACCTCATCACCACCCATCAAATGCAGCCTCACGAGCGCCCATAAATGCAGTCTACCAGTGCCCCTCAATGCAGCCTCACCAGTGCCCCTCAATGCAGCCTCACCAGTGCCCTTCAATGCAGCCTCACCAGTGCCCTTCAATGCAGCCTCACCAGCGCCACTCAATGCAGCCTACCAGCGCCCATCAAATGCAGCCTCACTAGTACCCCTCAATGCAGCCTCACAAGTGCCCATCAAATGCAGCCTCACCAGTGCCCTTCAATGCAGCCTCACCAGTGCCCCTCAATGCAGCCTCACCAGCGCACATCAAATGCAGCCTCACTAGCGCCCTTTAATGCAGCCTCACCAGCGCCCATCAAATACAGCCTCAACAGCGCCCCTCGATGCAGCCTACCAGTGCCCCTCAATGCAGCCTCACCAGTGCCCCTCGAAGAAGCCTTACCAGCACCCATCAAATGCAGCCTACCAATGCCTATCAATGCAGCCTCTTCAGCGCCCTTCAATGCAGCCTACCAGAGCCCATCAATGCAGCCTCACCTGTTCCCATCAAATGCAGCCTCACCAGCGCCCTTCAATGCAGTCTACCAGTGCCCTTCAATGCAGCCTACCAGAGCCTTTCAATGCAGCCTACCAGAGCCCATCAATGCAGCCTACCAGCACCCTTCAATGCAGCCTACCAGCGCCCTTCAATGCAGCCTACCAGAGCCCATCAATGCAGCCTACCAGAGCCCATCAAATGCAGCCTCACCAGCGCCCATCAATGCAGCCTCACCTGTGTACAGTGTCGCACGACCGCGCAATTGTCAGTTAAAGCAACGCAGTGCCGAATCACAAAAAATGGCCCGGTCATTGGGCAGCTAATTCTTCCGGGGCTGAAGTTTGAGTTCTTTGAAGCTTGCCAAACCAAACCCATCACCAATGCTGGTCTGTGCCGCCATTTCCATGGCTGACGTTCCGTCTTCTCTCCCCAGGGCTGTTACAAGCAGATTCTGGACTTGCTGAAGACGAACGCAACCGTTGTGGGAGGAGTTGCGGCTGGAATCGCTGCCCTGGAGGTAAGTGACGTGTATTCATCTTTGGCTGGAGTCCTAAGATTTACCCACCTTTCCGAGTCAGGAGGGGTTAGAGCCCCCGTCAACTTGTTTTTTTTTTTTATTGTCAAGAGCCCAAGAAGGGATTTCCTCTTACTTCCTGTTATATATCTAGAACAGGAAGTAAAAACGCAGCCAGTTTGCCCCCTTGTATGCAACCAGTTTGCCCCATCAAATGAGACTCAGCAGAGCCCGGATATTGGCCGGGTGGGCCACACCGACGGGGTCCCTGGGTGCGCACACCCTACAGGTGGATGCCGCACCCCGACTCCGGGACCCCCCGCAGGGAACACCAAAAGCACCCCGAACACCTGACATCCATCCCAGATATATCCCTCCCCAGCATGCCCAGCGAGAGGAAAAACTCTCCAATTGGCTGCTGGGGAAGACTCAATCTGTCAGGAATCCCTCCGGCTCCCACTGCTGGCCAGGGATGAACTTACATCCCAGAATGCAGTCCGAGCCAGTGGACCTTCCCAGAGTAAGACGGGCCAGTAACTCAACAATCACGATTGAGAGCCTGTCAATTCCAGTAACCAGGTTCGTTCATGGCCCTTTTGGAGAACTTGCCTCCTGGTTCTCCTCAAGCCGATCCCCCACCGAACGGCACACAGCCTGGGATCTTCTCAGTCAGGTTGGGGACCCAGTAAGTCACTTGGGCCCCCCCATCGACATCCAGATGGGTCTCCATGGAACAGGTGGCTCTGGCCAGGTGGGCCATGTGAGCGGGGGTCCGTGGATGCCGCACCTGGAACGTGGACCCCGCGCAGAGAAGAAGAACCAACCACCGCAGCCCGACCGACCCAGAACACGTGGCAGCTGCCACAGATATACCCCTACCCAGCATGCCCAGCGAAGGAAGAACTCCTCTAAAAGGCTGCTGGGGAAAAGTGGCTCCGTCAGAAACTCTCCAGCGCCAACTGTCGCCCAGGGGTTTAATCGGGTGGAGTTGGGTGGAGCTGGGCGGAGTTGGTTGGAGATGGGAGGAGTTGCTTGGAGATGGGCGGAGTTGGGTGGGGTTGGGCGGAGTTGGTTGGAGATGGGCGGAGTTGGGTGGGGTTGGGCGGAGTTGGTTGGAGTTGGGTGTAGCTGGGCGGAGTTGGTTGGAGATGGGAGGAGTTGGTTGGAGATGGGCGGAGTTGGGTGGGGTTGGGCGGAGTTGGTTGGAGATGGGAGGAGTTGGTTGGAGATGGGCGGAGTTGGGTGGGGTTGGGCAGAGTTGGTTGGAGATGGGCGGAGTTGGGTGGGGTTGGGAGGAGTTGGTTGGAGATGGGAGGAGTTGGTTGGAGATGGGCGGAGTTGGGTGGGGTTGGGAGGAGTTGGTTGGAGATGGGAGGAGTTGGGTGTAGCTGGGCGGAGTTGGTTGGAGATGGGAGGAGTTGGTTGGAGATGGGCGGAGTTGGGTGGGGTTGGGCGGAGTTGGTTGGAGATGGGCGGAGTCCAGGTCGCGGTACGAGTCTAATGTGTTTTATTTCCCTTTTAGCTGGCAGCCATGGTGGTGTCCATGTACCTGTACTGCAAGATAGACAAGGACGACTCCATGAACAGCTGAGGGCAATCCAGTCCACATATTATGTAAAGGACATTTCATGACGAGGATCGGCGTCGATGCGAAATGATGTTGGGCTCGGTGCCGCCCTCTAATCGCACTTTATAATGGAGCCTCCTATTGGACTTTTGTAATCAGACCACATTCTATACTGACATGGACTCTGCAGATCTATGGATGGGAACCCCTTTATCACACGCTGGGTGACCTATGACCTCTCTGCAGAGCCGCCGCGGGGCGCCGCGTACGATTGCGTTGTCACGTTTTCTCACCTCGTTTCAGTTTTGGTGCCAAAAACACAGAAAGTAAAGAAATCAGTTTTCCTTTATTTTGGATTTATTTTATGTCATTTATTCTTGTAAAGTGAATAAATTAATATGAAGGACGCGAATAAAGCTGCTCTTTGCTCTAAAGTCTCTCTGCTTGGCGGCCAATCGCCTTTCAGTCCTGAGGGAAAAGATGGCCGACTGGGTAGAAAATAAGAATGTCGGTGTACAGTGAGCTTCACTCTCCCTCCAATGTGCCCCCTCCACCCACTGCGCCCACTCCCTCCGCTGATCCCATTCCATCCACTGATCCCACTTCCTCCGCTGATCCCATTCCATCCACTGATCCCATTCCTTCCACTGATCCCATTCCATCCACTGATCCCATTCCATACACTGATCCCACTTCCTCCGCTGATCCCATTCCATACACTGATCCCATTCCATACACTGCAACCTCTCCCTCCGCTGATCCCATTCCATCCACTTATCCCACTCCCTCCGCTGATCCCATTTCATCCACTGATCCCATTCCCTCCACTGATCCCATTCCATCCACTGCGCCCACTCCATCCACTGATCCCATTTCATCCACTGATCCCACTCCCTCCACTGATCCCATTCCATCCACTGCGCCCACTCCCTCTGCTGATCCCATTCCATCCACTGATCCCATTCCATCCACTGCGCCCATTCCATCAACTGATCCCATTCCATACACTGCACCCTCTCCCTCCGCTGATCCCATTCCATCCACTTATCCCACTCCCTCCGCTGATCCCATTTCATCCACTGATCCCATTCCCTCCACTGATCCCATTCCATCCACTGCGCCCACTCCATCCACTGATCCCATTTCATCCACTGATCCCACTCCCTCCGCAGATCCCATTCCATCCACTGCACCCACTCCCTCCGCTGATCCTATTCCCTCCACTGATCTCATTCCATCCACTGCGCCCATTCCATCAACTGATCCCATTCCATACACTGCACCCTCTCCCTCCGCTGATCCCATTCCATCCACTTATCCCACTCCCTCCGCTGATCCCATTTCATCCACTGATCCCATTCCCTCCATTGATCCCATTCCATCCACTGTGCCCACTCCCTCCACTGATCCCATTCCATCCACTCCGCCCACTCCATCCACTGATCCCACTCCCTCCACTGATCCCACTCCCTCCACTGATCCCACTCCCTCCACTGAACACACTCCTTCCACTGATCCCACTCCCTCCACTCCGCCCATTCCATCCACTGATCCCATTCCATCCACTAATCCCATTCCATCCACCGCACCTACTCCCTCCACTGATCCCATTCCATCCACTGTGCCCACTCCCTCCACTGATCCAATTCCATCCACTGTGCCCACTCCCTCCACTGATCCAATTCCATCCACCGCACCCACTCCCTCCAATGATCCAATTCCATCCACCGCACCCACTCCCTCCACTGATCCCATTCCATCCACCGCACCCACTCCCTCCACTGATCCCATTCCATCCACTGTGCCCACTCCCTCCACTGATCCCATTCCATCCACTGTGCCCACTCCCTCCACTGATTCCATTCCATCCACTGCACCCACTCCATCCACTGATCCCATTCCATCCCCTGCATCCTCTCCATCTATTATTCCCAATCCCCCATTGCACCCACCCCATCCACTGCTCCTATTTCCTCGATTGCAACCACTTCATTCACTATTGCCATTCCCCGTCCACTGTTCCCATTCCCTCCATTGCACCCACTCTGTCCACTGATCCCATTCCCTATAGATACACCCACTCCCTTCACTGTGCGCACTACTCCACTGATCCCATTCCCCTAAATGCACCCACTCCATCCACTACACCCACTTTCTTTATTGTGCCAACTCCCTCCACTGCTCCTACTCCCTCCGCTGATCTCACTCCATCTGCTGCTCCGACTCCGTCCGCTGATCCCACTCCATCTGCTTCTTTCACTCCCTCCGCTGATCCCACTCCATCCGCTTCTTTCACTCCCTCCGCTGATCCCACTCCCTCTGCTTCTTCCACTCTCTCCACTGACCCCACTTCTTCCACTGCCCCCACTTCCTCCACTGCTGCCGTCCCCCCCCCACTGCCCCCACTTCCTCAGCTGATTCCATTTCTTCCACGGCCCAACCCCCTCCACTGCTCCCACTCGCTCTGCTGCTCCCACTCCCTCTGCTGCTCCCACTCCCTTTGCTGCTCCCATACCCTCCGCTGCTCCCACTCCCTCTGCTGATCCCACTCCCTCTGCTGATCCCACTCCCTCCGTTAATCCCACTCCCTCCGCTTCTTCCACTCCCCCTGCTGATCCCACTCCCTCCGCTGCTCCCACTCCCTTCGCTGATCCCAACCCCTCTGCTGCTTCCACTCCCTCCGCTGATCACACTTCCTCCGCTGCTCCCACTCCCTTCGCTGATCCCAACCCCTCTGCTGCTTCCACTCCCTCCACTGACCCCACCCCCTCCACTGCCCCCACTTCCTCTACTGCTCCCACTTCCTCCACTGCTCCCACCCCCTCCACTGCCCCCACTCTCTCTACTGTTCCCACCCCCTCCACTGCCCCCACTCTCTCTGCTGATCCCACTCCCTCCGCTGCTCCCACCCCCTCTGCTGCTCCCACTCCCTCAGCTAATACCACTCCCTCCGCTGCTCCCACCCCTTTGCTGATCACCCCCTTTGCTGCTCCCACTCCCTTCGCTGCCCCCACTCCCCCTACTGCTCCCACCCCCTCCACTGCTCCCACTCCCTCTACTGCTCCTACTCCCTCCACTTTCCCCACTCCCTCCGCTGATCCCACTCCTTCCACTGCCCCTACCCCCTCTGTTATTCCCACTCCATCCACTTATTCCACTCCCTCTATTGCTCCCACTCACTTCCCAGCATTGAGCCTCTCACAGAGCAAGATATAGATAGGAGGCACTCTTGAAGTGCATGTTGGTTTATTATTTTCTTCCATCTCACCCCCCCCCCTTCCCACTTTTAGTTTTATTTGTGGGGGTGATGCGGTCACAAAACAAACTTCACATTCTCAATGTTCTCTGCCGGTTAGATGAATGAGGAAACAATTGTGGAGATAAAACCCTGTGAGGTCGGCGGCGGTTCTAGAAGAATTTCCCTGCAGCTCTTTTACACCTGACCTTGTTAAGTATCCTGTGCAGAGATAACTATCATACCGACTGCTGGAGGCCTGGGTGCCATAGGCGTGCGCCAGGGGTGCCAAGGCACACCCTAATCAGCCTGTGCAGCACAGATTCCCCCTACTGCCCTGGCACTCATCTCCCTCCCCTCCCCGCAGCGTTGCCACCTTCCCTCCTCTCCTATTGGCTGTTGCCCCTGAGATGTTTTAGGAGTGGGGAAGGTGCCAGTAAATATGCAAATTACCAGCCCCTTCCCTTTCTGAATGAACATCGTGAGTGATTGGTAGTGTGTGTTTGGGCTTTGGGGTGCACACCCTAATGCAATAGGCTGCGCACACCTATGCTGGTTGCTATCGGTTACGGCATGTCTTCCGGCACAGATCCTACAAAACCAAAGGCAGAACTTCACCTATCCAGTGGCGTCGCCAGCTTTCATATTTAGGGGGGGGGGGACATGGGGGAGAACAGGGACAAAAATAGGGGGGCAAAGTAGGGGGGGGCCAACTAAAAATATACAGTTTTTTAAAAAGGGTGGTTGCCATCTGGGGACCTCATTTTTGTTTTTAGAAAAGGAAATTACAAAAATGGGGGCTTTCCATCCGGGACCTCTAGGCCCTCTAATACAAAATAAATAAATACATATATATATATATATATATTATATATATATATATATATATATATATATATATATATATATATATATTATATATAATATTAAAAAGAAATAAACATTTATAAAAAAAAAAAAAACAAGGGGGTTGCCTTCCAGGGCCCTTTAATAAAAAAAATATAAACAAAAATAAAAAAAACATTTATAAAAAAAGGGGGTTTGGCACATGGGGCCCTGGGGACCTCTGAGCCCTTTAATAAAAATATATCTATATATAAAAAAAGAAATAAAATATAATTAAAAAAAAGTAAAACATTTTTAGAAAAAAAAGGAGGGTTGTCATCCAGGGACCTCTGGGCCCTTTAATTATTATTATATATATAATATATAATGTATAATATACGTATAATATAAAAATAAAAAAATATATAAAACATTTTTTTCTAATAAAAAAAGGGGGGGGGGGTTGTCATCTAGGGCCCTGGGGATCTCTGGGCCCCTGGGGACATCCAGACCCCTAAAATAAATGTCCCTTTATTAAAAAAATTAAATAAAAATATATTAAAAAAATATATTTTTTTTATAAAAAATAAATAATAATAATAATTATTATTATTATTAATATATATTATATATTGGTCACCAGTCATCTCTATGCTTCACCAATGAGCGCCGGCCGATTCGCTCTCCGGGGCCCCCGATGGCACAGGAGAGCCCGGAGAAGCACCGGATGGCGGCGGGAGGGGGTGACGTCCCCTCCCGCTGCCTAGAAGAACGATCGAGCTGCAGAACCGCTGCTCTGATTGTTCTTCTGGTGCACAGACTCGACGGCTGAAGACGGCGATATCTGAATGATGCCTGCAGCTGCCACATCATAACGAAGCCAAGGAAAGATGGAAAAATCTCCAAAAGGCATCAAATCACAGATCAGACATTCTTATAATATGTCAAAAAAAAAGTTACATTTTATTTCCATCATTTACACTTTCAAAATGACAGAAAACAAAAAAATGGCGTCTGCAAAAGTTTGGGCACCCTGCAGAATTTCTAGCATGCACAAAGCTGAGACCTGCCGGTGTCATGGATTGTTCTCAGTCATTCCCTGGGAAGACCAGGTGACGTCACTCTCAAAGGGTATAAATGCCCCGACTCATCTGACCTTGGCCCACCAATCAGCACCATGGCTTCTTCTAAGCAGTTGTCTAGAAAACTGAAAGTGAAAATAGTTGACGCTCACAAAGCTGGAGAAGCGATAAGAAGATAAGTTTTCAGATGTCAATATCCTCTGTTCGGAATGTAATTAAGAAATGGCAGTCATCAGGAACAGTGGAAGGTAAAGCAAGATCTGGAAGACCAAGAAAAATATCAGACAGAACGGCTCGCAGGATTGTGAGAAAAGCAATTCAAAACCCACGTGTAACTGCACGATCCCTCCAGAAAGATCTGGCAGACACTGGAGTTGTGGTACACTATTCTACTATAAAGAGATACTTGTACAAATATGGTCTTCATGGAAGAGTCATCAGAAGAAAACCTCTTCTACGCCCTCACCACAAAAATCAGTGCTTGAACTTTGAAAATGAACATATAACAAGCCTGATGCATTTTGGAAACAAGTTCTGTGGAACGATGAGATTAAAATATAACTTTTTGGCCGGAATGAGCAGAGGTACGTTTGGAGAAGAAAGGGCACAGAATTTAATGAAAAGAACCTCTGTCCAACTGTTAAGCATGGGGGTGGATCAATCATGCTTTGGGGTTGTATTGCAGCCAGTGGCACAGGGAACATTTCACGAGTAGAAGGAAAAATGGATTCAATAACATTTCAGCAAATTTTGGATGGTGACTTGATGGCATCTGTGAAAAAGCTGAAGTTAAAGAGAGGAAGGCTTCTACAAATGGATAATGACCCTAAACACACCTCAAAATCCACGGGGGAGGGGATTACATCAAGAGGCGTAAACTGAAGGTTTTGTCATGGCCTTCACAATCTCCTGACCTCAACATCATTGAAAATCTATGGATGGACCTTAAAAGAGCCGTGCGTGACAGACAGCCCAGAGATCTCAAAGAACTGGAAGACTTGTGTAAGGAAGAATAGGCAAAGATCCCTCAAACAAGAATTGGAAGACTCTTGGCCGGCTACAAAAAGCGTTTACAAGCTGTGATACTTGCCAAAGGGGGCGGTACAAGAGATTAACTCTGCAGGGTGCCCAAACTTTTGCAGACGCCATTTTTTTTTTTTTGTCATTTTAAAAGTGTAAATGATGGAAATAAAATCTAACTTTTTTTGGACATATTATAAGAATGTCTGATCTGTGATTTGATGCCTTTTGGAGATTTTTCCATCTTTCCTCGGCTTTGTTATGCACATTAATACAAATTTTTACCTGGGGTGCCCAAACTTTCCATCCCCACTGTATATATTCTGGGGCCCTTTACTTCTGTTGTGAGGCCCTTTATTACAATCCTGCAACGAGACCCTTTCATATGTTTTGCAGTGAGCCCCCTTCCTACTGTATTGGGGGCCCCCAGGGTGGCAGAAAACAAGAGCTATGTCACCAGCACACCAGGGAAATTTAAGGGTCCAAAGCAGTGGGAGAACTACCAGTGTTGCTAAGGCTGCACTTTGTGTCCACTCGGTGGCAACCCAAGCAAGAAGCGGGACACCCGCTACGTAAAAAAACAAAGTGTTTTAATTGGGGGGGGGTGGGGCACATGGTGGGGCACAACATAATGTTGGGGGGGGGGTCAGGGCCCCTTCTGGTCCCCCTTAGTGACGCCATTGCACCTATCACAGGAAAGGGAGCTCCCAAATTCTCTGGGGTCGGCTGCTTGTTGTTCTTCTCTCAGTCATGTGATAAGTGACAAATGATAGGGGAAGAGAGGAAGGAAATCATACCAGCTGTCTATCTCCCCCTGCAGGCTGGAGGGAGCAGTAAGGCCAATACTCACTCCAGCAAGTGACGGGAGCGGCTCCTCCTGACAGGAGTGAAATCGCGATCCATCACTGTCAGAGAGGAGCGGCTCCAGGACTGCACCTGACCGGCCCACTGAGCCGTTGGCCAACCGGGAAACTCCCGGCCAGTACATGCCTGAGCCCCCATCATCCGCCATCGTGACTTGCTTGTGTACTTATCCATCTGGTCGCTGTGAGCCTCTCTGCTTTCTATAGCTACTGGTCTCCGAGCCTGACCCCTGACCATGATAGGTCCAGGAGGAAGGTGTGTGGGTGTGGGGCAGGGCCCGGACCTGGGTCAATGTTCTGATTTTAGTTTGGTGTAATCAGGGCTTTTTTTCTCAGAGAATAGGTGCAGGAACTCCCTACTTCTGAGTCCACCACCTACCAACCTCCAAACACCATTTATTGTCCCCCCCCACCTACCTCCGAGCACCATTCATTGGTCCCCCCCCCCCACCTACCTCCGAGCACCATTCATTGGTTCCCCCCCCCCACCTACCTCCGAGCACCATTCTTTGTTTTCACTCCCTACCCACCTTCGAGCACCATTCCTTGGTTGCACTCCCTGCCCACCTCTCAGTAATGGATACAGAACCAAGTATCAATTTGTGGTGCTAAGTAATTTATATATGATAGGAAGTAAAATAGATCCCTTGTAGCCAGCAACAATGGAGCTCCCCAGCAACAATAGACCCCTCCCTCAACAGTTGATGTCTCACAGCAACCATTGTCTCCCAGTAGCATAGGAGCCCCCCCCCCAGCAACAATAGATCCCCTACCAGTGACAACTGACCTCCCCAGCAACAATAGGCCCTCCCCCTGTAAAAATAGATCCCCTCCAGCAACAATAGATCCCCCAGCAGCCAGCATTAATAGACCCTCCAGTACACCCCAGCACCCCTTTGCCATTACATACATTCAGAGCTGGAGGCGCCGGAACTGCGTTCCCCCGCATTCCTGCTGAAAAAAAGCCCCGGGTGTAATGATTGAATCAGGGGAAGCTCACTGGGAACTGATGGGCCCCCGATGTGATCCTCGGGATAGAAATATTCAATATAATAGAAAGAAGAAGACCACCAAGCTGCAACCACAAAGCAGACAAAGCTACCCGACGCGTTTCAGGGGTCAGACGCCCCTTCATCAGGGCCAAACACAATACAGTAGAAAAAAAAGGCCGATCAGGGCCAGGAAATGTGTATTGAGAGGACCCTTGTATGTGGGTGGGGGGGGGGGGTGGTTGCTCACACTAACATTATCCAATGATTCCTGAATCCTCCAATCAGACTACAGCTACATGGAGTCTGTCCTGTAAATTTTTCTTCCATACAATTATCCCTTCAGAAATTCCAGAAGAGGGTGGCTCGGTGTCGGAATCGGCTCGGCTCGGTGTCGGAATCGGCTCGGCTCGGTGTCGGAATCGGCTCGGCTCGGTGTCGGAATCGGCTCGGCTCGGTGTCGGAATCGGCTCGGCTCGGTGTCGGAATCGGCTCGGTGTCGGAATCGGCTCGGCTCGGTGTCGGAATCGGCTCGGTTCGGTGTCGGAATCGGCTTGGCTCGGTGTCGGAATCGGCTTGGCTCGGTGTTGGAATCGGCTCGGCTCGGTGTTGGAATCGGCTCGGCTCGGTGTCGGAATCGGCTCGGTGTCGGAATCGGCTCGGCTCGGTAGCATTGCCTCGGCTACTCTTCCCGTTACCTCTATCAATGAGCAGCTTTAAAACAATTAGAGCTGATAAGGTCATTGATTATGATAAGGCCTCTCCTTATCTCCTCCGCCGGGTGAAGAAGGTCATTGTTGGATTGTTTTATTGCCAAGGAGTAGAGTTTCCCACAACTAATCATTATCATCGATCGATATCCACCGATCCGATGTGTTTACTGTTATCAGGCGATCCAAGAGCGCTCTCCGTACGATCGAACTCTTCACTCTCCTCCACACTGACCAACCGCTGAGTGCGAAGGCCTCAGGGCTGTCTTAATGAGAGTGCACTGCCCAGGGGCCCCAACTGCATGGGGGGACCCCTGCACTTTCCCCAAAGCAGCTGGTCCTTGAACCCACGCTGCCCCAAAATTGGGCGCCCCCATGATGGCACTGAGAGTGCTAGATGGCAGTCTGCCTCCTACCTACATGATGCCTGTTTACCTGCACTGTCATCATTGTAGGGGCCCCAGAGCATTACTTTGCCCAGGGGCCCATCATGCTATTAAGATGGCCCTGCGAGGGCCACATCAGATCTAAATCAGTTTTCATCGTTTTTATGATTTTTCGGACTTTCCATTCTTCATAATGACAGGAAATTACAACATCACCGTGACTGCAAAATACGGTGGAACTTGGGATTGTGAGTATGATCCGTTCCAGGAGAACGCTTGTAATCCAAAGCACTCGCATATCAAAGCGAGTCTTCCCATAGAAGTCAATGGAAGCGAAAATAATTTATTCCGCACTGACTTTGATGGCATGCAATACCGCATGCGGCCAGGGGTGGGGGGGCAGAGCCAGAGAGCCTCGGTGATAGCCGGAAAGGCCCGAGGACAGCTCGGCCGACCTCGGCAAACCTCAGAAAGGCTCAGGGACTTAGTATTTCTGAGTTTTTCCTGAGCATTTACGAAATCTGATTGGTGGCTGCAGTGCCGATCCTGACCTCCCTGGGGCCCTAAGCACAGTTACATGTCACATCAAAGTTGACAAGCGGGGGGGGGGGGGGGGGGGGGGGGTGGTGCCAACAGTGACATGTCATTAGTGACATTAGAGATTAAAATTGAGAAGCGGGGGGAGGGGGTGTACTGCTGTCGGAGGTTCTTACCTTATAGAAGCAGGGGAGCAGGGGGTACCTCTTCTCCCATTCAGCCAGCGAGTTGAGAAGCGGGGTGAGGGGCTGAAAATGACCCATGACCCACCCATCAATTCGCTCATGTACCCTCCCACATCTGTTCCTGCACCTTTGCCTCCCTCCTGACCCCCCTTATGCTGCCCTCCAATCTTCTTATACCCCTCGATTCCCTTCTGTATTCCTCCCATCACCCCTATCTATTCCCTCATGTACCTCCCTGCCTCCCATATCTGTTCCTGTACACTTCTATACCCCTGCCTGCCCCCTGCTCTATGCTACCCCCCAATTTTCTTTTCTCCTTCTACCCTCAGCCCCTTCTGTATTCTTCCCCATTTTCTTCTGCTCCCTTGCCCCCCTTCACCCTTACCCATTCCCTCATGTACCTTCCCTTCCTCACATATTTGTGTCCCCTTCATCCCTCCTGAGCCCCCTATGCTACCCCCAATCTCCTTCCTCCCCCTCAACTTCTTCTGTACTCCTCCAATCCCCCTCTGCGCCCCCATGACCCCCCTCCATCAATTCGTCCCATGTACCCTCCCACATCTGTTCCTGCACCCTTGCCTCCCTCTTGACCCCTCCTTATGCTGCCCTCCAATCTCCTTCTACCCCCTCTATTCCCTTCTGTATTCTTCCCATCACCCCTACCCATTCCTTCATGTACCCTCCCTGCCACCCATATCTGTTCCTGTACACTTCTATACCCCTGCCTCCCTCCTGTCCCCCTGCTCTATGCTACCCCCCAATCTCCTTCTCCCCTTCTGTATTCTTCCCATCCCCTTCTGCACCCATGCCCCCTTACCCTTTCCCATCCCTTCATGTACCCTCCCTGCCTCACATATTTGTGTGCCCCTTCCTCCCTCCTGCCCCCCCATGCTAAACCCAAACTCCTTCTACCCCCTCAACTTCTTCTGTACTCCTCCCATCCCCCTCTGCACCCCCATGACCCCCCCTCATCAATTAGCTCATGTACCCTCCCACATCTGTTCCTGCGCCCTTGCCTTTCCTCCTGACCCCCCTTATGCTGCTCTCCAATCCCCTTCTACCCCCTCCATTCCGTTCTGTATTCTTCCCATCACCCCTACCCATTCCCTTATGTACCTCCCTGCCTCCCAAATTTGTGCCCCCCTGCCTCCCTCCTGACCCCCCTTATGCTACCCTCCAAGCTCCTTCTACCCCCTCCATCCCCTTCTGTATTCCTCCCGTCACCCCTACCCATTCCCTCATGTACCTCCCTGCCTCCCAGATTTATGCTCCCCTGCCTCCCTACCTCTGCCTGCCCCCCAATCCCTCCTACCCCCTGTCACCCCTGCCCCCTCAAGGGTCCTCTGGCTCCCCCTCACAGCTTTTGGGTCCCCCCTCCCTACCTGACCCATCACACAGGAAACAATAAAAGGTCAGCAATAAAATCTTTGTTTGTTCTGGAGAACGTGATTTCCAGTGAAGAGGAAACTGCTGACGGTAATCAGGATTTTACTGTCCTGCCAGGTGACGCAGGTGGGAGGTGCCTTATCCCAGACATGGACGTTTAATTACCTTCACTAATTGGCCACAGAGTCCTGCCAGCTGCCTGTAATGATGTGAAAATAAATCTCACAGAACAGGAGACACAACTCAGCCCCACTTTTGCACTATATCCAGCCAGAGGGCCTCTGCCCCACAACCCTGGCCCGGCGGGTAGGGTGGGGGTATGTGGGTGAGGGACTTATTGGAAAGTGGAATCTCCCTTTAACAATATAGGAGGGCCTGTGTATTGCCCCACCCCCTCATGGGAATCAGTTACATGGTACCTCCGCTCATTCAATAAAAAATAAATAAAAAATTATCGACAAGTAAGTCCTAAAACCCCCCCCCCCCTATATTGTATAAAATGTCCAGCTTGAGAACAGTGGATATAGACGGGAGTCTCCCAGCACCTGAGTCTGCTCTGCATAGCGGGTGATATAATATTATTTTCACAGATGGTGTTTGCGTACAGTGTCTAGTGACCCCTATGTACAATGTCTGGTGATCACTATGTACAGTGTGTCTGGTGATCTCTATGTACAGTGTCTGGTGATCACTATTTTTAGTGTCTGGTGATCACTATTTTCAGTGTCTGGTGATCCCTATGTACAGTGTATGGTGTGCATCATCCCTATGTACAGTGTCTGGTGATCCCTATGTACAGTGTCTGGTGATCCCTATGTACAGTGTCTGGTGATCCCTATGTACGGTGTGCATAATCCCTATGTACAGTGTCTGGTGATCCCTATGTATAGTGTCTTGTGTCTATAATAAACTTTTCGGCCATGGCTGCATTCACTCCCACCCGGCCCGATAGATAAAACATGAATACGGCTCTACAATCCTGGAAATATGGGACAGCAAACACGTAAAACAGTGAAATCTCCTGACAAAGAGTCTCCAGGTGAATGTCGGTATTGATGATTGAAATCCTCGGTACTTTCCCTCCCGAAGAATTCATCCTCTTTATTAATATTACACCCTCCACAGACAGAGGTGCCCCCCCTCCCCCTGACCAGTTCCCACATGGATTGGATGTTCCCCGCACACAATGGAGGATTCCTCCCATAGAATCGTCTCTTTATGATCACAGCGCTCTGCATTATCCGCATGTACAAAGGCCATTGTGGGTGCGTCCCGTCCGCCCGTCTGTCTCTCTGGTTTCATGTAATCCGTCTCTCTGTAGATTTGGAGGGAGCCGCTGTACGGTGGGGAGGCTGGGGGGTGGGGAGGCCGGGGAGCCACAATCATATCTCCCAATATAAAATCCACTTTGTTTTCTTTCACCCACCAGCCAAATCCTGGTAACCATCTACAGCTAGCCCCAAAAGTTACAATCTGACTGTACAATCGTCTCAAGATCTACCAACAACAATGTAGTACAAGGGCCTCCCTGATTGGATACATATTCCTTGGATAGTTTGGGTTGGTCCTCATATTACATAGGGGTCTATTTATTTAATACAATTTGATCACAGATACAATGTAACAATTCTAGAGAACACAAAATAAGCAAGTAGATGTAAAAAAAATTTTTATGGGCATTCTCAGGTGAAAGCTAAGATCTACTGCCTTCTTCAGGGGAAAAGGGAGGTCCCTGAGGAAGAAGAGAAGGCGAAGCCCATAAATCTCCACCTTCACCTAAGGGAAAGCAGAGCTCTAAGAGCTTTCTAACGGCATGGGAAATCGGAAATGAATGGACTTCCTCAGGGAAAAGGGGGGGTCTGTCAGCCTCCTCAGGTGAAGGGAGAGATCTATGAGCTTCCTAAGGGGGAGATCTTTGAGCCCCCTTAGGTGAAGGAGAAGAGCTATGGGCTTCCTCAGGAGAAGGGGGAGATCTATGAGTCGCTTCGGGTGAAGGAGAAGATCTAAGAGCTTCCTCAGGGAAAGGGGGAGATTTTTGAGCCTCCTCAGATGAAGGTAAAGAACTATGGGCTCACTCAGGAGAAGGGGGAGATCCATGAGTCTCCTTGGGTGAAGGGAAGAGCAATGGGCTTCCTCAGGGAAGATCATTGAGCCCCCACAGGTGAAGAGGAAGAGCTATGGGCTTCCCCAGAGGAAGGGGAGTGTCACGAGGGTCACGTACCTGAGGTGAGACCAAAGTAGTGGGGAGGCCTCCCTGAGATGGAGACAGAGACTTGGTGGACACTGAGGGGTACTGGTGTCAAGGGTGCGGAGCACCATGCAAGCCAAGGCCAAGTACACTCTGGCAACGATGTACAGAAGGGTTAATCAGAAGAAGTATGAGTCTCCTCAGAGAAGAGGAAGAGCTATGGGCTTCCTCAGGAGAAGGGGAGATCTATGAGCCTCTTCGGGTGAAGGAGAAGAGCTATGGGCTTCCTCAGGGGAAGGGGGAGATCTATGAGTCTCTTTGGATTAAGGAGGATATCTAAGAGCTTCCTCAGGGAAAGGGGGAGATTTATGAGCCTCCTCAGATGAAGGGAAAGAGCTATGGGCTCACTCAGGAGAAGGGGGAGATCCATGAGCCTCCTTGGGTGAAGGGGAAGAGCAATGGGCTTCCCCAGGGGAAGGGGAAGTGTCACGAGGGTCACGTACCTGAGGTGAGACCAAAGTAGTGGGGAGGCCTCCCTTGTACCTCGGGTACTTGAAGCCTCTAGAGATGGAGACAGAGACTTGGTGGACACTGAGGGGCACTGGTGTCAAGGGTGCGGAGCACCATGCAAGCCGACGCCAAGTTCGCTCTGGCAACGATCTACAGAAGGGTTAATCAGAAGAAGTACGAGTCTCCTTGGAGAAGAGGAAGAACTATGGGCTCGCTCAGGAGAAGGGGGAGATCATTGAGCCTCCAAGGGTGCAGAGCACCATGCAAGCAGAGGCCAAGTCCGCTCTGGCAACGATGTACAGAAGGGTTAATCAGAAGAAGTATGAGTCTCCTCGGAGAAGAGGAAGAGCTATAGGCTTCCTCAGGAGAAAGGGAGATCTATGAGCCTCTTTGGGTGAAGGAGAAGAGCTATGGGCTTCCTCAGGGGAAGGGGGAGATCTATGAGCCTCCTCAGATGAAGGGTAAGAGCTATGGGCTCACTCAGGAGAAGGGGGAGATCCATGAGCCTCCTTGGGTGAAGGGGAAGAGCAATGGGCTTCCTCAGGGGAAGGGGGAGATCATTGAGCCTCCACAGGTGAAGAGGAAGAGCTATGGGCTTCCTCAGAGCGAGCGCCACATACCTGAGGTGAGACCAAAGTAGTGGGGAGGCCTCCCTTGTATCTTGGGTCCTTGAAGCCTCTAGAGATGGAGACAGAGACTTGGTGGACACTGAGGGGCACTGGTGTCAAGGGTGCGGAGCACCATGCAAGCCTTAGTCCGAGATCCAAACCGAGGTCAAGTCCGCTCTGGAAACAAAGTACAGAAGGGTTAATCAGAAGAAGTATGAGTCTCCTCGGAGAAGAGGAAGAGCTATGGGCTTCTTTAGAAGAAGGGGGGGGGGATCTAAGAGCCACCTTGGGGAAGAGGAAAAGCTATGGGCTTCCTCAGGGAAAGGGGGAGATCTCTGAGCCTCCTTGGATGAAGAGGAAGAGCTATGAGCTTCCTCAGGGGAGGGGGAGGCGGGAGATATTTGGCCTTCCTCAGGGTAAAGGGGAGATTTATGAGCATCCTCAGGCCAAGTAAGAGATCTGGGCTTCTACAAGGAAAGGCGAGATCTATAGGGGGAACTTTAGGCCCCACAAATTGTTCTGGCTGTTTAGTGCCTATTCCATTGTGATTTACAGGCCCAATAAATCATTGTTGGACTCTTGGATTGTTTGGCACTCTTTCTGGTGTGGTTGTATATGAACTACAAAATTTAGATGACCCCTATTTTTGACGGGCCTACTCCTTGTGGTCAGCCACCAAACTCAAGCACTTTGGCTGCACTAAGGACTTAATTTCTACTGGTAGAGGATCCATGTCCAGCACCTCACCCCCCCCCCCCCCCACCTCACCATATGTCAGTACAGTATTGTATGTCAAACTTTGGCCTGGGGAAGGGTTAACCTTTTTGTTCCGTCTGGTTTGTTGACAAAGTTTGGTAAACAGTTCTTGTTGTTTGCCTGCAGTCTATGCTGAGAGCAAATTCTGTACATTCACATCTACAGTAACACGCACTTTACATAGAGCCAAAGTGGACCTGTCTACTGCATTCTGCTGTATATGAATGTGATAACAGAGCGGGGGCAGGAGATAACACAACACATGTTCCTTGTCCCATGCAGAAATTGTTCTTTTTTTTTTCCACATCAGACTAGACCGGGGTGCAAACCGCCAGACACGCTCACGGACCCTTCCGCCCTTCGCTTCCCCCTGTAGTCAATGCATCACTTGTGGCTTCTCATTTCCTTAAATGTTTCTGTATATATCTCTTTTTTTTTAACTGCAAAAAGGTAACATGTGTATTTTTCCTCCCCATCCCTCCCTTCCTTCCTCCCTCCATCTCGTGATTCCACAGTCCCACTCCCCCTGGTGATCCCCCTTAGTTGGATCCTGTTTCCCCCCTACTGTCTTATAGTACTCTTAAGTTTTCTGCGCAACTCCAGGATTTTTTAAATTCTATCCATATACCCCATTTGTCCCTTAGATCCTTATTGTCTTCCTCCCCTCCCAGTCTCACCCCCTCCCTCCTATGAGTTTCCTCTACCGACTCAATCCACTCCCATATTTGGGGGCTTTCCTTTTCCCTCTATTTCTTGGGTATCAATCGTTTCGCCGCGTTAAGGAGGTGCGGTATCAGGTTTTTTTTATATTCTTTTATAGGCTCCTCCCCCCCATGGAAGAGGACAACCCAAGGATCTTCTTCGATCTCTTTTTTAGTTATTTCCTTGATTAGGGTTAGAATTTTTTTCCAATATTCTTTGATCTTAGGGCAGTTCCACCACAGGTGGGCCATTGATCCCCTAGTTGAACAACCTCTCCAACAATCAGCGGACTGCCCTTCTCTATATTTACTGATTTTGTCAGGGGTGATGTACCATCCAGTAATAAGTTTAAAATTCATCTCGGCCGTTCTCGTATCTGTTGCTGATGAATGAGTTAAATTGAAGATTCTATCTACTGTCGTTTTACCCCTAGTGCTTTCAAACTCTCTTTCCCATTGTTGCATATAACTGGGCTTCCCCAGCTCTTCCGCCCTCATCAGGAATTTATATAGTTTTGAGATATTCCCTTTTGAGTGTTCAGCCACACATAGTTGTTCCAATTGAGTGTACTCCTTCTGATCCCTTAATGGGCCCGGGAGACTCCTGATGAAGGAGGATAGCTGTAGGTAGCGCCACTCATCCCACCCTGTGAATTCCATCTTAGATTTAATCTCTTGAAGTGACAATATTTTACCCTTTTTAATAATGTCTTTTACCTGGGTTCTATTTTTAATCCAATTCCCACCCTCCCCTTTTAATCCTGGTGCGAAAAATTCATTGGCCCAGATTCAGAGAGAATTGGATTCTCGTAGCGTATCAGAAATACTCTACGCCGCCGTTTCTTACCTGGCTCTACGTGGAATCCAGGTAGATTTTGTCCAGTAAACGACGGCGGCGTAATGTATTTCTCCCGTCGCAATCCATCTAGACGAGTGGGGGGCGTGAAGGATTTAAAATAGGCGCGTTCCCGCGGCGAGCGAACTGCGCATGCTCCGTTCGCAAATGTCCCGCCGTGCATTGCGCGAAATCACGTCGTTACGTCATTCGTTGTTTGAGTAGCGTCGTTTACGGACATTTCTATTCCCGAACGAGTTACGCAAAAAAAAAAAAAAATTTAATTTGACGCGGGAACGACGGCCATACTTAACATGGGCTACCCCCTGTTAGACCAGCAAAAAGCTGGTCTAACAGTACGTAAAAAAAACCAGACGTAAGCGATTGCGAAGACCGCTCGTATCTTCGTGGATCGCCGTAAAAATACATTTGCATATCCCGACGCATGAAAACGACGCGAACTCCTCCCAGCGGCCGCAAAAATATCGCAGCGTAGATCCGAAGGCTTACGAAGACGTAAGCCTCTCGGATCGAAGCCCGAAGCCGCCGTATCATGGTTTGAGGATTCAAACTAGTGATACGGCGCGCGAAATTTGAAATTACTCCTGTCTAACACCAGTTAGACAGGCGTAATTGCTTTATGAATCTGGGCCATTGTCTTTTAAATCTATTAGTGGTGAGTTGTATTTTAGTCCTAACTGTTTGTGTATTCTATCCCATATCCTTAGATCCGTGTGATTTAATGTGTGGTATTATGTAAACTTCTAAAATGTGGTGGATTCCATATTTTTCTACCTAACTGTGTCCCTGCCAGTGTACATTCAATATTAACCCATCTTTTATCCTGATTTTCCCTAGCCCACTCTATTATACGGGATATTACCGAAGCATTATAATATTTTCTGATATCCGGGACCGCTAGTCCTCCCTGTTTTTTTTCCTGTTTTAATACCCGGAGTGAGATCCTATGTTTTTTTTTTATTCCATATGTAATTTAGTAGCAAGGAGTTGAGTGTTTTAAACCTATACAAGATTTTCGGCATTAATATCATTTTTACTATGTTTATCCTTCCAAACCATGAGATCGGTCGTTTCTTAATTTTTTTAATTTCTCCATTTATTTCATCTAGTAGGGGGATATCATTTAATCTATATATATTCTTCGGGGAGTTTGCTAATTTAATTCCCAGGTACTTTATCTCTTTCTGCCAGATAAAGTTATACTCTTTCTTGAGGGCTCGTTCTTCGTCCTTATTCATGTTTACGTTCAAAATTTCTGTCTTGGACACATTCATCCTAAAATTGGAGATCTCACCGTATTGTTTAATATTGGCCATTAAAAAAGGCAGCGTGGATCTAGGGTTCCTCACATAGAATAGAACATCGTCCGCGAACGCGGATAATTTATGCTCTTCTTCTCCTGCTCTTACTCCCTTTATATTTGGGTCGTTGCGTATCATTGCCAACAGGGGCTCAAGCGACAACACAAAAAGGAGGGGGGACAAAGGGCATCCCTGCCTGGTCCCATTTTTCATCTCAAAAGCTGTTGATAGGGATCCATTGACTTTAATCCTTGCTCGGGGATGTTGATACAATATTTTACTCCTCTCCCTCATTCTTGGGCCAATCCCCACATTTTCTAATATTTGCATCATGAGCCCCCAGTCTACTCTGTCAAACGCTTTTTCTGCGTCCACTGACAGGAGTAGACTGGGTGCTCCATTTACTTTAATTTGCTCAAGGATTAGGAGTGCTCTGACCCCATTGTCCTTCCCCTCCCTTCCTGGTATGAATCCTACCTTGTCGGGGTGGACCAGGCCCGTCATTGTCTCCTTCATACGCTCTGCCAGGATTTTAGCATATATCTTTATATCCACGTTTAACAATGAGATTGGCCTAAATCCCGAGCAGAGCATATTGTCTTTCCCCTCCTTACCTATAACTGTAATATTTGCTGTCGAAGCCTCTCTGCTTAATTCGTAGTTGGAGCCTAGTCCGTTGAAATAGTGGCATAATCTTGGTATCAAAATAGATCCGAACTTTTGCAGATGCCTAGTCGTGAAACTGTCCGGTCCGGGGCTTTTCCCTTTGGCAGAGTTTTTTAATGTTCTCCTTATTTCCTCCTCGGTAATAGGCCTATCTAAGTTTTCAGCTATATCTTTGTCTATTCTTGGGAGGTTGGCTTTTCTCAATACTTTCCCTATGCTGGCCTCTTTCTCTCCGGGGTTCCAGTTCTTTTGTTTCACATTGTACAGGTCTTCATAATAGCTTGTGAACTCCTCTGCTATGTCCTTGGTATTGTATACCAGGTCCCCGTTATTATTTCTAATTTTTTCTATATAATTCCTGTTTTTCTTTTTCTGTACCATTCTGGCTAGGGATTTGTTAGGTTTATCCCCCCATATGTATCTCTCTCTTTCAATGCTATATAGTTCTTTCTTAAATTCTTGTTCTGTGAGTACTCTATACTCTTCTCTTTTAAGTGTTAGTTTATGCCATATTTCTGTTTTTAGACCTCTTTTTTTATGTTCTTGTTCTAGTTTTAAAATTTCTTTTGCTGTTTCTTTTAACCTCCTTGTTTTTTCTTTCTTTTTTCCTGGCTCCCTCACTTATAAATATTCCTCTTATGTAAGCTTTGTGGGCTTCCCAAAGTGTGGCCCTGGAGATCCCCTCCGAGTCGTTCTCCAAAAAAAACCTTTCTAGTTCCTCCTGGACTCTTTTTACTATGTCCTCATCCCCCAGTAAACTTTCGTCTATTCTCCACTCTGGTGGGTTCGTTTTCTGATCGGATAGGTTCAGTTTCATAGTTATGGGTGCATGGTCAGATACCGTCGTTGCTTCTATTCCTGTTTCAACTACCCTTTCTAATAGTTTATGATCTATGAGGATATAGTCTATCCTTGAGTAGGTCCCGTGCACAGGGGAGTAGAATTTATAATCTCGAGTTTTAGAGTGTTGTATTCGCCATATGTCTACCAACTGATCATTGTACATTCTTTGTTTCAGTATTTTCAACTGCCCTTCCTTTGTCCCCTGTGCACGGGACGTACTGTCGAGTCCATGTTCCATACACAGATTAAAGTCCCCCATTAATATCACATGACCCGCCTCAAATTTTTTTAGTTTTACTAAGATTTATTTTATGTAGCCCGCGGAGTCAACATTGGGCGCATAGATGTTAGCTAGCGTATATTCTGATCCTCCCAGTTTTCCTTTCAGGAATATAAACCTTCCTTCGGGATCTGTCAATCTCTCCCCCAACTCAAAACGTATCCCTTTTGCTATCCCAATTGCGACTCCTCTAGTCCGCTTTGTTATTGTATCCCCGTAGTACCAAATGGGATGACTGCGGGAGTATAATCTTATATTAGATTCCAGTGTCAAGTGGGTCTCCTGCAAAAAGGCTACATCCACCTTATGATAGTGTAATTCCCTAAGGATTTTATGTCTTTTAGCCGGAGAATTTAAGCCCTTAACATTATATGACAGGAATTTAATCTCTGTCATCTAATTTTTTTTTTTGCTTGCCTTACTGTTCTCTTTCTACTATACTTTGGGTCATACCTAGGGGATAGTAAACTGAACAATGTGGAATCAACGAGATGCCCCCCCCCACTCTACCCTCCCCTACCCTCTCTGGTCCCCCTCCCCTCCCATCCCTTCTCCCCTCTTGGCCTATTGTAGGCCTGGGAGCCGTCCTTGGTAGCCTCCACTCCCTCACCATCGGCTCCTCTTCCCAGAGGTGATGCCTAAGGATCGCTCCCGGCTGCTTGTCCCCTCCTCCCCCCCGTAACCCCCCCCCCATCCCCTCCCACCACCCAATTTAATTTTCTAAGATACCCAGCCAGGGAGATCAGGTGCTATTATATACATTTTTTGGCAGAACCTCTCAATCTCTTCCGGGTATCTTAAACGTGCAGTTATCCCCCCCTTAAAGCCAATGAGGCATGCGGGGAAGCCCCACTGGTATTTTATATTCTCCGTACGCAACAGGTCTAAGAGAGGTTTCAGGTGTCTTCTCCTTTCTAGTGTTTCTCTTGATAGATTAGAGAAAATCTGTATCTCATTTTCTTTGTATCTAATGGGGGGTATCCCCCTCAGCCTTCCCCATATTTCCGCCTTATCAACATAGTTCTGAAACCGTGCTACGATATCTCTTGATCCCTTACTCTCGGCCTGTTTGGGGTTTCCTACTCTATGTACCCGATCGATTTTGAGGGGTTTTGCTTCTGCCGGTCTGTCCAACACGGGATTAAATATTGTGTTCATGATCTCTGTTAGGTTTTCTCCCTGCTCTTCAGCAATCCCGCGTATTCTCAAGTTCTGTCGCCTGTTGCGATTTTCCTGGTCCTCCATCTGATATGCTAGGGTTCTTTGGTTGTCTTTCATCGCTTGTACTTGTGTTTTTAACTTATTCAGTTCTTGATCTTGTTCTTCTATTCTTTTTTCCGTCTCCTCAACTCTTTCCAGTAGGCCTCCCAGGTCAGTTCTTACCTTATTAATTTCTGTTTTTATCAAATTTTCTATTCTAAGCAGCATCACGTTCATCTCTGCCTTTGATGGAGGTTGTGTATCCAGTTCTGGGTCCTCTAATCTGCTATGATCATATTCGCTTTCTAAAGTCGTCTCCCCTTTAGATCGATTCCCAGTTGCTTCTCCTGGTTTTTTCTTATCCGTTTTCTTAACCAATCCGGGGCTTTTAGGGTTCGCCTCTTGTGTCATGTACTGCTGTATGGAGCTAGTCCCAACGTTAATTTTCTGCGTTTTTGAGGCAGCGCCTCTTGTTGACCTGCTCATTTTGAATTTGTTTGTTGGTCTAATTCTCTTCCCCAGTTTGCAACTAGGAGGGGGGGATGCCCGGGCACTTTCCTATTTCTGTTAATGCCTGTTGCTTTTTAATCCCCTACCTCTCCAGCGCCTGGGGCTTCTTATATTCACCTACCAGAGCTGTTACTAATTATTTAAATCGCCCGGGTCTTGCTAGGGTGGGTATTACAGATGGGTGGTTTTCTGGGCTTAATTTTTTTGAGATAGTTAATTGTCCACAGCCTTCTGTGACTCTCCAGGGGGTCGCTGATAAGGGTGATATTCGTTTCGCTTTATTATTTTTAGCAAGCTTCTCCTTGACCCATATGGGATTAAGCCTTCACGGTTGAATATATCTGCCTACCCCCAGGTAGCTAAATTTCCACCAACATTTCCAGCATTTCCCTTTGGCATTACAGGCATCCTATTTCACCCTTGTGCACCACAGATTATAGTTAGTTATATTATAGTTAGATGTTTTTATTCATTTCATTTATGCTCATTTCATTTATGCTCAGCTTCATATCCGCTTCATACCTCTATGACCCACTCTTTTTTTTACTTATCAGCAGCAGATTAACCTTTAAATAGCCTTTGGATACTGTTGAATAGACTTCTAAGATACCAGCCAAGATAAGTAGGGGGGGGGGGTGATGAAAGTCGGGGGGGGGGGGGTGGGTGGAGGGTCGACCCGCCCGGACCCGTCAGATCTCGGCTCTACTGAGCGCCTCACCAGTCCCTTCACTCCCCTCCAAATCTGCTACAGAGCAGCGTGTTTCCCCGGGCTTCGAGGATGGCCTGTGGTCCCGGTCGGGTTCCGTCGCCTCCTCCTTTAGATGCTGCTTGCTCACGCTGTCTCCAGTGCAGGCTCGCTCAGGTCGTGATCCCTGCGTCCTCCGCCTTAGATCTCTGGGACTTCCGGGTCACGGTCGGGCTAGGGTGGTCTCCGGTGTCATTCACGCCTGGCCCCAGCCTCTCACGCTGAACGCCGGCGGACCGTTGGAGTTGTCATCGGAGCCTCAGAGCGACATGCCCCGCTAGCAGCCATGGAGCGTTCCGACACCTCCCTCCACGCGCACGTCGCGCACGTCAGAACGTCACGTCTCCATCCTGGGATCACAGAAATTGTTCTTGATTGATATTTTCTACATGTGTGCTAGAGGTTCCAGAATACAATCTCCTTGAATGTTACTGAGAGAATGAACATCCCGTGTCCCGGAAGGATCGTGTTCACCTCCAGATGGGGATGGGGCCCCTGCTATCTAGCACTCCATTCGCAACGTTTCCTGGCCGATAACTCCTCTCCAGTGAGCTGTTATCTCAGATTATATGGGAGGCCTGCTCCCTGCCAATTCCAGTTGGGGATTGGTCAGGGCTCCTCACATGAGCTGCCTGCCACTCCAGTCCTGTGCCCTGCCCCTCTTCCAGAACATTCTCCCTGGAAGCAGGGGAGGCGTCTCAGAACCGAAGCACAGGTGGTCACACCTGTAGCACCCTGCTCCCATTGAGTGGGCGCTATGTGTTAAAATATTGTTGCCTGAGCAGTAGTGTTGGCTCAGGATGATTATTCTAAATTGTAGGTTTTGTTCAGTTCAGCTGGGTTGCACAAGTTTCTCCCTGATGGTGGGTGTCGCCGTTACCGCAGGTCACAGTTGGAAAGGCAACAAGCTGAATGTATTGGGTATCTCGCTCTCAGAAGAGGCTCAGGGGACGTGGTTAACCCGCTGTGCATTCTGGGGACTGGTACTTGAGGGACAGACGCCGTTTAGCGGGGTTCGTCTTCCGATCCCGACCTGAGGGCCCTCCTGGCCTCAGGGATGTTGAGCTGTTTCGTAGCCTCGGGCCGGCTGGCCTGAAGCCTAGGAACTGAGAGTAGGCCCAGGAGTTTCTGGGGCCTACTGATCCTGGGATGGTCCTATGCTACCTTATCTATGGAAAGGAGCGGGACCAGTGGGATTCAATTGATGGACGTACCCTGGCAAATTTACCTCACTGTGCTGCCGGTCCGGATGAAAGATTCTTGGCACCGCGAGTCGTGTAACTTTTGTTGGAGTGTGAAGTCGGTTACATGATCTTGTGGCAGAAGATCGTGGGCCAGCCTGACAACACTAATCAAGTCTGTGGCAGAGACTTTGTCGAGCTTTGCATCAGCTGCTAGGCCGGTGAGAGTATAGGCCTATCTGGTGGTTGCTAAAATCCGATGTGGACCTGAGTTAATCCTCTGGATCTAATTGATACCTGTGTCTTTCCCTGTCCCTCTACCCCTCTGTTGGAGACCTTTGTTAATAAAACCCTTAAAAGAGACTGTGTTTGGTGCAGACATTCTTATGGACAACTCTTTAAGGAGAACACCTGAGACGAACATATGGAACAGTAAGGTAATGGCAGGCCCAAATCTAAACCAGCAGCTCCTTAGGGGGTAGTGCTAGACACCCACTGCTACACTAACCACTCCCTGCCCTTAGATCAAAACAAGCAGGCCTAGCCTGAAGCCTAGGCCTGCCTAAATTTACCTGCGCTGGGAGCTTTTTTCTTTTTTTTTTTTAAAGCCCATGGCGTGTGAAACACACCCAAAAACTCCACCCGGTGCCAAAAAATGTGCACACACACACACACAGAGAGTGACACAAAACGTGCAACGAGTGTTACACTGTCCTCCACAAGAAAGGTCCTTATCCTGATCACCTAGGGGTTTTAGGCTCCAGACGGGGACTGAGGCACTTCACATGGTCCATCTGGTCGAAAACCAGACGGACCCGTTCTCTGGAAGGTCTGCCAAAACAGACCCACCCAAGTACTAGGTGGGGCTCCCCCGATGGTAGACCCCATGAAAGCAGGCAAACCAATCCAGAAAGCCATGTCCACCCCCTCCCAAAATGTTCAGGGCTGGCCCGAGGACCAGCACCCTACTAATCACACTGACAAACCAAAAAAAAAAACGAAGACATAAAAGTGACGCACACAGGGTTAAGTAAAAAGAAAGTGGGGAGAAGGAAGATGAGGAAGAGTGAAAGTGACCATCATGGCCGGCCCTTCGGCCAGGAATCAATAATTCCTTTGGTCCTAGCCAAAAGACTCGGCCCTAGAGGCAGGTGTAAAAAAAAAAAAAAAAAGTGTGGTGAAGTGACCAAGGTGCCAAACCTCGAAGTGCCCCTCAAAACACGTGTGGAAGCTATGGCACCCCTGGACTGCCACTCCAGGGGCACATTAACCACTTACCTACTGTGCACCTACACCCCCTTCCTGCCCAGACAAAATATAAGCTTCCGGCACTGCGTCGCTTTAACTGACAATTGCGCGGTCGTGCGACGTGGCTCCCAAACAAAATTGGCGTCCTTTTTTTCCCACAAATAGAGCTTTCTTTTGGTGGTATTTGATCACCTCTGCGGTTTTTATTTTTTGCGCTATAAACAAAAATAGGAGCGTCAATTTTTAAAAAAAATGCAATATTTTTTCCTTTTTGCTATAATAAATAACCCAAAAAATATAAAAAAAATATATTTTTTTCCTCAGTTTAGGCCGATACGTATTCTTCTACATATTTTTGGTAAAAAAAATGCAATAAGCGTTTATCGATTGGTTTGCGCAAAATTTATAGCGTTTACAAAATAGGGGATAGTTTATGGCATTTTTTTTTTTTTTTTTTTTTTTTACTATTAATGGCGGCGATCTGCGATTTTTTTATTGGGACTGCGACATTATGGCGGACATTTCGGACACTTTTCTGACATTTTTGGGACCATTTACATTTATACAGTGAACAGTGCTATAAATATGCATTTACTGTATAAATGTGACTGGCAGTGAAGGGGTTAACCACTAGGGGGCGGGGAAGGGGTTAAATGTGTGTCCTATGAGTGTTCTAACTGTAGGGGGAGGGGGGGGTGACTGGGGGAGGTGACCGATTGTGTCCCTATGTACAAGGGACACAACCGCTCTCCTCTCTCCCTGACAGGAACATGCAGCTCTGTGTTTACACACAGAGCTGCACGTCCCCGCTCAGTTACTGAGCAATCGCGTGTGCCCGGCGGCGATCGTTGCCGCCGGGCACTCGCACGGTATCCCCGCAGAGCGGCAGGTGCGCGCGCCCGCGGCTTTAAAGGGACATCGTCATATGACGTGATGTCAGAACAATGGAGTCGTCTGCCCGCCGTCATTTGACGGTGGGCAGATGACAAGTGGTTAACCACAGGCTTTTCTCTCAACCTTGACCAACAGCTCAGACCGACACAGCCCCCTTGCACTGGCAGCTCTACCTCACAAAAATCCTACACTAGCACCTGCCTATGGCAGAGCGTGCCACACTTCCTTAGTACCCACCTCTCCAGCAGAAGCAGTGGAGGCAAACATGGACTGCAGATTTGGCTGCTTTATAGTGAGGGGACAGGTCTATTGAAAAGCCTCATTATTGGCCCTTCTATGCCAGCTAGGGTGACCACATTTCCAAACTACCAATTCAGGGACAAGTACTGTCAGTGAGTAAAGTGGTGATGTGGTGGCCTTTTTTGGGGGGCAGCAGATTGACCTGTGGGGTTGCTGTGTCAGTTCATTCTGGGACACTATTGTCCTGGAATGAACGTGCCCCGGGACAGACCTGCAAAATGTGCGACTGTCCCGGACAATCTGGGACATGTGATCACCCTAATGCCAGCTGACCCAAGTTCAAAGTCCAGGTAGTGTATTATGGTTACCATGGTGATTTCATGCAGGATTCTCCACCAACCCCTGGTAGTGCTGAACCTGACCCTCATCCCTAGCATTGTAGAAGTGCCGTAACCCATAGCAACCTGACTTTCAGCAGGAAGTGTGACAGTTAAATCTGCACAAGATACACTACACCGTTTATTGACCCAATAAACCAACACGACAGAACACGACCACAGGAATTATTCTGGAACTTGGACTGACCGCGGAGGGTTTTTTTTTTAATTGTTTCCTCATACTTCAACCTGCAGAAAATGTGTAGAATGTGGTGCGACACCATGTCACCGCCACCCTACGGCAATACTACAGAAGGGATGTGGAGGGGGGGGGGGGGGGGGGAATGAGCAGCACAATGTTAAGTAGCAGCCATCTTGTTCCCTGTGGTGGCAGACTGAGGAGCGGCCATCTTTTTCTAATAAGCACACAGTCTAATGCTATAAAAGCATCTAACCCATCATTCCATCTCCCGTATATCCCCAAGTAAACAGACCTCACCACCAGTGGCATCACTAGGGTTGGCGTTACCATCCCTATAGTCCCCCCTCAGTACAGACAGCCACTAACTACAGATATCCCCCTCCATCAGTATGAACCTCCCCCTCAGTGGAGAACGCATACCCGGGATTATACTACCATTCCTTGTGGATGGGAGGCTATCTGCAGGTGTACGCTACAAATCCGACCGTGCTGATCAGAGTGTACATCCGCCTATAACCGATAATGTCCTCGCAGAGCGAAGATATCTCCCCCCCCCCCCAGACGATCGTCTGTGCATCGCCTTCGCCGGCGGACACATGCCCAAGCTGCAAACACCTCTCTCCAATCACAGGAAGCTTTCCCACTACCAGACGGGACTCAACCAGCGTCAGTCTGCTCTTTAGAGCGGGAGTTCCAACACATCTTTATAACATTTCTACAAAACACTACTCATTAAGCAGAGAGACTATAGAGAAAAGACCAGCTTTATTATATACATCCTTCATATTACATCCACTTTACATTCCTCTAAAAAAAGTTTCAGATCAGATATTAAATAAATTCACGATACAAAAATGATTTAATCACATTCTGTCTTTTGGCACCAAAAACTATAAAGAGAAAAAAACATGCCAACACAATCATACGTGGGCGCTCCAGAATGTTCGAGACACTCCGTGTACGAAAAGGGACCTCACAACCTTGTTGATGGAGAAGATTTTAGACAATGAAATTCCATCCGTTAAAAAAAAAAAAATTAAAAAAGCTCATAGCAAAAGATCGCGGTGTAAGGATAATGGAGCGCCTTATGTAAAGTGCAATTAGAAGGCCGCGCCGGGCCCAACGTAGTCATATTGTATTGGCGCCAATCCTCATCTTGAAATGTCATTTACATAAACGCATAGACTGGGCCGCCCTCAGCCGCTACTGGATGGAGCCGTGCTTGTCTATCTTGCAGTACAGGTACATGGACACCACCATGGCTGCCAGCTAAAAAAAAAAAAAAAAGAAAAAAAGTGCATTAGACGACTCGTCCTGAGACCTGGACTCCACCCAACTCCAACTAGGCATACAGCAGGGGGTCTCAACTGGTGGCTCTCTAGCTGTTGCAAAACTACAAGTCCCATCATGCCTCTGCCTGTTGGAGTCACGCTTGTAACTCTCAGCCTTGCAATGCCACATGAGGACTTGTAGTTTCGCAACAGCTGGTGGGCTGCCAGTTTGAGATCCCTGGCTTAGAGGAATTACTTTACATTTAATATTTGTATGGCAAAGCCCGCAGAGGATGGGGGGGGCAGACCCCCGAGCTGCAGAGAGTCTTGTGAGCCCTTTCAGCGGCCACATCTTCCTTCACTCCTGCTGCAGGACTCAAAGTCTACAAATCTTTCCAGAGTGTGTGCAAACATTAAGGCCTCGTACACACGACCGAGAATCTCGTCAGGATAAACCCGTTTTCCTTGACGAGATTCTTGGCAAGAAACTCTTGCCGCCCGAGTGTACCGATTTTCATTTCAAAAGAACTGCAGTTCACTGGAAAGAGAGCGGTGACATCATCGCGTACGACAAGCATGCTAGGTCACATTCGATGCTGTTGCCGCCAACTTGCTTCACACTACCTATGCCAGGGAAGTCACCGCGCATGCGTCCCAAGTCATTTTGAGCATGTGCGGGTTTCCGCGGCGACAGGCAAGTATGCACACTTTCTTTTGGAAACAGGCAAAGGCGAATTCCCCTTGTTGAGATTCTGGCCAGATTTCCAGATGAGAAACCTGAATGCCTCGTACACACGCACGGGAATCTCGGCAAGAAGCAGTTGTCTTGCCGAGAAACCCGATTGTGTGTACGAGGCCTTAGGGGGCCTGAATAAACACAATATGGCCACCTGCAGGTGACACATTGCCAGCAACTAGGGTTGCCACCTGTCCTGGATTTACCCGATCAGGCCGGGTTTCAGAAGACTGAAACCAAGACACAATTTTCAGACCAGGCTGTGGCTTGCCAAGTATCCAAGATAGTGTCACACACACACACACACACACACACACACACACACACACACACACACACACACACACACACGTTGCTGTCCGGGAGCTGTGGGCCACTGTCTGGGGGCAGGGTGATGCCAGCAAGAGCAATTTGGCCACACCCACATTTTTCTGTGGCACACTGCATTACCACTCCTTGGGGCACCCAAAAGGTGTCCCAGGCCACCAAAGTGTTTGGCTTGAAGAAAAAAAAAAAAAAAAAAAAGTGGCAACCCTACCAGCAACACCCCAGTAAAGCAAATTCTTCAAAAAAATAAATGGGGGCATACTCAATCTGAACAATGAGCAAATCACTCCTCTTATATAGAAGGAGGAAGAAGGATAGTGGAGGCCACAGTTGGGTTTGTGTAGGCATCTCCCTCAGCTTCAGCAGAGGTATATCTCCCAAGTGGAGTCAAAAGAGTTGGGAGGTTCCAACGCTACCTTATTTCCACCCAAAACTGGGGGGGGGGGGGGGGGGGAACAAAAACAAAAACTTACCTCCAAGGCTGCGATTCCAGCTGCAACACCTCCCACAATGGCTGCGTTTGTCTTCAACAAATCCAAAATCCGATTGAAACAACCCTGGAGGCAAGAAGGCAGAAAGTTAGTTGTGAAAGGGCCCTCTATGGAGAGACGAGTGGTCTACCCAAATACCAGAAGTTGTCATTACATGTACTGGCAAAAAAAAAAAAACACGAGTTATGTGACAGAACCCACAGTCGCTGTGTTTTGGAAGGGGGCTGTGGGCTCACCGCAGACTATGGCCCAGCAGACATGAGATTTGGAGGGCCATTTGCCAACTTCCACTACCTGGAGAAGATGGCGTCCACCCGGAGGGACGAGAGGTTCCTGCGGACGTCATATTACAATACGCTGGGCAGGAAGTGGTTAATAAGTTGATGCTCTGCATGTTTAACCCTCAACACCTGTGTGGGTCTTCTCGTGATTGAGGGGTTAAAGGCCGGTTATAGCAAATCTGCAAGCTGCGTTTGGGGGACAGGAGACACAGGACTGGCGGAGGTACCCAGCAGGGGGCATCCGAGATCCATCACAAGTTACATTTCAGTTGGGTCAGAGTGCCCCCTTTCATGGAGACCAGAAAAATAGTGGTGGGTCTTACCTTGACTGCAGAGTTGGCGGCATCAGAAGGTGTACAGGTGGTGCTGTTGGATTTGCAGCACTGTGGTGGGTAATTTCCGTTGTGTTGGCTCATATAGTAGGAATTGTCGAAGTCTGTGTAGTTGGTTAGCCCACAACAGTAAAACTAGAAAGAAAACAAAAAAAAAAAAAAAAACACAAAAAGTGAGCCAGTGCGAACCGCGCAGAGAGGGGCACAACATGCGGTCACCCGCGCCTCTTACCTCATTCATCGTTTTATTCCAGCTGGCAGTGACGTCCGGTTTGCTCCCGTACTCATTCTTCAGAACCGGCGTCAGGACAGACTTCAGGAAGCTTTCCGCCTGGAGAAGAGAAGGGTGGTCCGTTAGAGAGAAGAATAAGAAAAAACCCCACTTCATTTCAGGGGAGATCAGCCAATCAAGGACACCAAATTCACCCCAATGATCCCATTACCATTTTTTTCCCCCCAATCCCCTCCAACTCTGCCAATCCACAAGCGAGACGCTTTTACCAAAGAGGTGTGCGTCTCCCTCCCAATTCCCACGGCATGCATCATTTAACATACACCCCCCCCCCCCCAACATGGAGGATGTAACATGAGAGATGAAAGTATCTAGAAGGTCCTTACCACAGAAGAATAGACCAGAGCGACCACAGCGGCGGCGATCTCTGCGATGAAGATAATCAGGACGATGGAGAAGAACTACAAGAGATATAAAATAAACCCGTCAGCTCCTCCTCTATAAACACATAAAATATCCCAATTTCTGGGGCCGGCTCCCACCAACAACTGTCCATAAAAAGTTCCTAGGCTGAAGGACTCTACAGTCCAAGAACCCTAGATTACGGCAATGTCATCCAGTCTATGACGGCAAGTTTTGCCAGGTCACCCATCAACCACACCCTGCCCATCAGCCACCCTGCTAGGGTCGCCACCTGTCCAGGATTCACCCGGACAGTCCAGGTTTTGAACCATGTGCCCAGGTTTCAGACTGCATGAAACCCAGACACATTTATTCATTCTGAACTGTGGCCAACTGTCCCAGGTAGGAGGAACACTCTACTACACCATCAGGTGCCCCCTCCCCCCAGATCTTTGCCCCCTCCACAGAGTTGGGCAGTCTGTTGATTTGCCACATAGAACTTAGGTTTGCCACATATCCAGAGCAGAGGTGTCAAACTCAATTTAATTGTGGGCCGCATCAGCATTATGATTGCCCTTAAAAGGGTCGGTTGTATCTGTAAGATTAGATGTCCAGTGCTTCCCTCCCCTTACATTAGATGTCAAGAGCCACCCCACCATCAGAAGTTGAGTCCCCCCCCCCTCTCCTTATGCTGCTGCTGGGAAGAAGTTGGATGCATTGCTTGAAAGTAGGGTCTGGAGGATGACTGGAGAGGTGCGAGGGCCGCATGAAATGGCCTGGAGGGCCGCATTCGGCCTGCGGGCCTTGTGTATGCCACCTGTGGTCTAGAGGAATCTACCCCCCCCCCCCCAGTAGACAAACCATATGCATTGGAAGGGTTTTTATTTATTTTCATTCTTGTACTGAGGTTTATGCATGTCTGTGAGAGTCCAACTTGTGGCTCAGCATTCCAAGCATATTTTATGGGTACAAGAACGTTCGGGATTGGCTTGCAGAAAAGGCGGCAACCCAACCACCCTGCCCCGTCTCACCATAATCAGCAGGCACTTGCTCTCCTTCTGGGCGCCGCAGCAGCCGAGGAATCCCAGGATGACCAGCAGAGCTCCGATGGCGATCAGGAAATACCCAACATTGACGAACTGGGAGGCAATACTATCCGCTCCCGATCCCAGCGAACCAAATATCTTCAGGAAGGAGCTGCTGTCCACGCTGACCCAGATCCCCACTCCGAGAAGAGTTCCTCCAGCCAGCTGGAAAAAAATAAAAAGAAGTCAGTCTATGGAGCCGCCTTGGTGGAGAATGGAAGGCCAGAATCATGGAAGCTCTTCACACATCCCTCGAAAAAACACATTTACTCCGATGAGTCAACTTCCAGGACAGCAGATGGGAGAGAGACTCCTCCACCTTGTGTGCGGTCCTGGAAGATTCCTGGGGAAAAACCATGAGGATATCTCATAGGCGCCATTAGTACATCCAGGAGGACGCCTTGAGGACTCCACCATGAAGAAGTCGCACCATACTTTGCACTGCTCCCCCCCCAACACTATTCAGTAAACTGCCCTAAACCCTCAACTGTTCGCCAATATCAGAAACTGCCCGCACCCAGAACACCAGCTACAGATATAAATAGAAGAGTGATCTCACGAGGGCACCAAGGATGGCATAACCCGGGGCAGATGAGCTTACTCTACACCAGGGGTCTCCAAACTTATTATACAAAGTGCCAGTTTACTCTCCTTAAGACTTTTGGGGGGCCGGACTGTGGACATAGGGAGTAGAAAAAAGTTCCAGCATCAGCTGGTGTAAACAATGCCCCATCTTTAGTGTCAGTGACAGGAATAATGCCCCAACGTTTGTGCCCCATTGTTGATGCCATAGGGGGGGGGGGAATTGTGCGCCATCTTTGTCATTGGAAGGAATGCCCCCCCCCCCTATCATTGGTGTTATTTGGCCCCATCGGGAGAAATTGTACCCCATGTTGGTGTCATTGGGAGGCATGGTCCCAATGACACCAATGATGGGGGGGGGGGGGAACTGTGCCCCTTTGTTGGAGTCAGTGAATGAAATGGTGCCCTGCGGGCCAGGTAAAATTAAGCAAAGGGCCACATACGGCCCCAGTTTGGAGACCACTGCTCTACACAATGGAAGGCCAGTACATTGTACATTGATCTGCTCTATGGAAATCTACCGATTACAGGAACAAGGAAACAATGGAGCATGCGTCTCTTCTGAAATAAAACCATAAAATGGAAATGTTTGGTCTTCGATGGAAGTGTATGCTGCAGTGTACACCGTCTTATGTCTGCCAGTAAACAATTCTCTGTATTGCTGCTCCCAGGCTAATCCCTTTCCTCCTCTAACTGAGAGACTTTGACTAATAATTCCGAGCAACGCAGGCAGTACAAGGACAGGTCACAGCTCATTGGCTGCCACTTCATCTGATTAATATCTGTCCACTTATGTTACAGAGCTCCATTCAGGAGGAACCCAAACAATGTGTGAGGGCCACACGTGGAAGAGCACACTGGGACCTCCAGGAAGGAAGGAAGGAAGGAAGGGAGCACACTGGGACCCCCAGGAAGGAAGGAAGGAAGGAAGGGAGCACACTGGGACCCCCAGGAAGGAAGGAAGGAAGGAAGGAAGGGAGCACACTGGGACCCCCAGGAAGGAAGGAAGGAAGGAAGGGAGCACACTGGGACCTCCAGGAAGGAAGGAAGGAAGGAAGGGAGCACACTGGGACCTCCAGGAAGGAAGGAAGGAAGGAAGGGAGCACACTGGGACCTCCAGGAAGGAAGGAAGGAAGGACACTGGGACCTCCAGGAAGGAAGGAAGGAAGGACACTGGGACCTCCAGGAAGGAAGGAAGGAAGGACACTGGGACCTCCAGGAAGGAAGGAAGGAAGGACACTGGGACCTCCAGGAAGGAAGGAAGGAAGGACACTGGGACCTCCAGGAAGGAAGGAAGGAAGGAAGGAAGGAAGGAAGGAAGGACACTGGGACCTCCAGGAAGGAAGGAAGGAAGGAAGGAAGGAAGGACACTGGGACCTCCAGGAAGGAAGGAAGGAAGGACACTGGGACCTCCAGGAAGGAAGGAAGGAAGGAAGGAAGGAAGGAAGGAAGGACACTGGGACCTCCAGGAAGGAAGGAAGGAAGGAAGGAAGGAAGGACACTGGGACCTCCAGGAAGGAAGGAAGGAAGGACACTGGGACCTCCAGGAAGGAAGGAAGGAAGGAAGGACACTGGGACCTCCAGGAAGGAAGGAAGGAAGGAAGGACACTGGGACCTCCAGGAAGGAAGGAAGGAAGGACACTGGGACCTCCAGGAAGGAAGGAAGGAAGGACACTGGGACCTCCAGGAAGGAAGGAAGGAAGGAAGGAAGGACACTGGGACCTGAAGGAAGGAAGGAAGGAAGGAAGGAAGGAAGGAAGGAAGGAAGGAAGGAAGGAAGTGGGCACATTGGGACCTCCAGGAAGGAAGCACACTGGGACAGAATATTGGCCCTCCATGTAACGTAGAGGGGGACTGAAGGCCACACCTAGCTCAAGCATGTTTTACCCCCACAATGGCCTTGGGAGAACATGCGAGGCTGCATGAGGTTCCATCTTCGAAGGTTGCTCAGTACCTGGTGACCTCCCCCGCCCCCCTCAATATAACCTACAGCCGGCATTGGCCGGTTAGTACCCAACATACAAACTGCAAGTTCTATGCAGATTTAGGTCTAACAGACAGCGACTTTCTCACACTGTGCACCCAACATCCATAGGAGGATTTCACAAACTAGAGAGGCCATTGGTTACAAGAGGCCGGTGGATTTCACCGAGAGGGAATCATCCAAATCCAGTATAGAGGGACCGACAGACCCGACATGCAGATTGTATACTCACAAAGATGGCCAGATTGAAGAGGATCATCAGAACCTTGATACAGGTGAAGCAGCTCATGGTTGTGTCTGGAAGGAGAAGGAGGACAGAGAAGGTTACAAGTCACTTCCTACAATCCCAACATTATCTACTGAGAATTCGAGAATTACAGCCAAGCTGTCACTGTGCCCTTTAATTGTCGCCACTGTGCCCTGTAAAACGCCCCCCGGCACTTACCTTTCGGGGGGGGTCAGCCATCCTCCTTCCACGTCTTCTCCCGCCCTCGATGACGCTTCAGCCAATCAGGTTACCGATAACCAGAACCGGTGAACCAGATTGGCTGAGACGCCTGTCAGTCTTATCCAAGGAACGCATCCCTCGTATGCTCCCTGGCTAAGCATCCGGAAGGCTGAGGGCTGTACTCGGAAAGCCCATCAGAGCCGCTGGCCCAGATCGGCACTTACGCACTTCTGCTGTTATTCAGGTGGTCGGCGCTCACCGTCTGGCCATCTGATAGTAGCGGCAGCAGCCGGCAACAACAACATACTCATGCAATGAATCCATGTTATTGTAATCAGTGGCGGTGCGAGAGCCAGAGGGGGCGGCGCACCAGCGCCCTCTATAGACGCACCGCCACTGGCTAGGAGTCAAACCTGCGGCATCCCCTGCAATAGGTGCTTCATTTAATAATCAAAAGTAGTTTAAATCCTTTGGTTTGAGACCATTTTAGAAGACAAGCTGATTTTATTCCTTTATAAAATGTTGCCTTGATATACGAGCAGTGTCATGTCACAACGGAGTATAAAAAAAAAAAAAAAATAAAGAAGAGAGGCGCCTCTAAGTGTAGCAATATGGTGACATGTAATGAAGGGACAACATTTAGCAACTTATTGCTACACCTAGGCTCCAGTCACACCTAGGCGTTTTCACGCCTGAAGCCCGACGCCGCAGCAGCCCCTAATACACTGGAGGGGTGATTTAACATCGCCCTCTATGGAGATGGTTCACATCTCCACGCCGAAACGCCTGAAGCTCAAAACAAACCCCGGACCCTTTTTTTCCAGGCGGCTTCGGCATAGGAGACGTGGACCGAAAAAAAAAAAGAAAGGGGGTTAAAATCGCGGCACAAAACGCTGCATCTTGTCGCCGCAATTCGCCTTAGAGGCACCTCTCTCCTCTTTTATACTCTGGAGCTCCTGCTGGGTTTTGCTTCTTGTGGAGGCTTCTACGTGTGGATGGACATTTTATGGTCACACAACCAATCACATCGCTAGAATCTTTCTCTATGGACTATAAACTGAAAGCGGAGGTTCACACCCCCCCCCCCCCCCCCGAAAAAGAAGAAAAAGAAAAAAAAGAAGAAAAAAGGAAGAAAAAAGAAAGAAGAAAAAAAAAAGGAAGAAAAAAGAAAGAAGAAAAAAAAAAGGAAGAAAAAGAAAGAAGAAAAAGAAAGAAAAAGAAAGAAGAAAAAGAAAGAAGAAAAAGAAAGAAAAAGAAAGAAGAAAAAGAAAGAAAAAGAAAGAAGAAAAAGAAAGAAAAAGAAAGAAGAAAAAGAAAGAAGAAAAAGAAAGAAAAAGAAAGAAGAAAAAGAAAGAAGAAAAAGAAAGAAAAAGAAAGAAGAAAAAGAAAGAAAAAGAAAGAAGAAAAAAAAGGAAGAAAAAGAAAGAAGAAAAAAAAGGAAGAAAAAGAAAGAAGAAAAAAAAGGAAGAAAAAGAAAGAAGAAAAAAAAGGAAGAAAAAGGAAGAAAAAAAGAAGAAAGAAGAAAAAAAGGAAGAAAAAGAAAGAAGAAGAAAAAAAAAGGAAGAAAAAGAAAGAAGAAGAAAAAAGAAAAAAAAAAAAGGAAGAAAAAGAAAGAAGAAAAAGAAGAAAAAAAAGAAAGAAGAAAAAGAAAGAAGAATTTGGTCTTGTATAGATGTTTTTTTGAGTGAACTTCCACTTGAAGGACTTATGAATAAATGGTTGTGGAACGAATCATCTGAGTTTCCATTATTTCTTATGGGGAAATCCGCTTTGATATACAAGTGCTTTGGATCACAAGCATGTTTCTGGAACGAATTACGCTCGCAAACCCGAGGTACTGTACGTATTTATTAGGGGGAAAACAAAAATAAAAAAAACACTTGAGTGAAGTTGGAGAGATCAGGCGAGAAATATCCGGATGCGTTCTGGATTTTCCAGGACATTTCTCCTCCGGGTACACACTGCGTCACGGGAGATAAGAGTCGCTTTTCCTCCACCATTTCTGACGTTTCTGAAGGGTGGAGAAGACCGCTGGACACACATCAGCCCCCCGTTTTTAATAATTGATCGTTCAGCTGCAGACCACTCCTCGCCCCTTACATGCGTGAAGGCCATCGTTCCCACATAGGATGGAGGGTCGTTGTGGTTGAATTGTTGTAACATTTTCCGACCCGGGGGGGGGGGGGGGGGGGGGGGGGTGGGGGGGAGGTGAGAATCCGAATCAGGAAGGCAGAGAGAAAAAAAAAAAAAAAAAAAAAAAAACACCCCACGACCAGGAGCAGACGGGTCACAGGTGGTGGTAAACCAGAGACATGGGGAGGGACCCCGAAATGTATCCCAACTGATCAAGAAACTCTCCTAAGCAGACAGGGGGGGGGGATTAATATATAAAATTTTTATATACTTCTGCTTTGAAGAAAATGTGTCCCCCCCCCCTCCACAATCCAATCTGAATTTGTATTTTTTAAATACACTTTCAGACCCAGAATGAACCAAACCCCAAAAAATCTGAATCCTGAGGGCGAGGGCACTCCCCCCCCCCCCCAAAAAGGAACTTATTCAGTCCTGGTGATAAAAGTAGATCCCGTGGAGGACGATTCTCCAGCCCCCCTCCCCCTCCCCCCCCCCCCCCCCCCCCACCCAGTACACATGGGGGAGGTTTTGGCAGTTCAACACCAATAGCAGAAAATACAAAGCCAAGATTTATGGCTCCACCGACCTCCGTAAGGCCGCATTCACACCTGAGCGTAGCGGTTTCAGTCGTTTTTCCCCCAGCGTTTTGTCACGCATATTAATATGTATTCGCGCGTTTGCATACAGTGTTGGCCGACGGTTTTTATTTTAGCGAATAGGAGAAGAAAAAATAAATAAAATAAATAAAAAAAGTGCTCACCTTGCATCATTTGTTGCTAGGTTTGTAGATCCCCCCCCCCCCCCCCCCCCTATCTTCTTCCTAGGTGAATATTCGATTTCACAGAACAGAAACGCTCGTTGTCGCTCCCATAAAAACGCTTTGTTGTCGCGCCCATAAAAACGCTTTGTTGTCGCGCTAGAATTGAGCGTTTCCATGGGAATACAAAACGTTCAAAAAACACCCAAAACTTGGGTCCCAGAACTTGTTTGGAGTGGAGATGTGAACCCTCTCCATAGAGAATATTGGATCCCCCCCCCCTAGCGTTTCATAGCTTCAGGCTACAAAATGCTCAGGCGTGAATGCAGCCTAAGAGGAGGCCAGGAGCTTGGCATTTTTCTGGCACCACACCACCCCGTGTTCAATGGTCACCAGAAACAACCCCATAATAATATTCCAAGTCTTGAACCTTCACAAAACCTGCTGTGACGGATGAATGTTACACAGGGGGGGGGGGGGGGGGGGGGGACTGCTCCACCCCACTGTGTACACAACACACATCTATCATTACATACAATACAGAACACATAACCCAAAAGATTCACAAGATATACAGAGAAGATAAATCACCCGACTTCCTCCTGCAAACCAGGAACGCAATTCTACCACCCCAACCAGTAGAGGGCATAGGGGGCCTCCAGGGAGCAAAGACCACCCCCACCCCCGAGTGCCCCTCCAGGGAGCAAAGACCACCCCCACCAGTGAGTGCCCCTCCAGGGGAGCAAATACCCCCCCCCCCACCAGTGAGTGCCCCTCCAGGGAGCAAAGACCCCCCCCCCCACCCCCCACCAGTGAGTGCCCCTCCAGGGAGCAAAGACCCCCCCCACCCCCACCAGTGAGTGCCCCTCCAGGGAGCAAAGACCCCCCCCCACCCCCACCAGTGAGTGCCCCTCCAGGGAGCAAAGACCCCCCCCCACCCCCACCAGTGAGTGCCCCTCCAGGGAGAACAAAGACCCCCCCCCCCACCAGTGAGTGCCCCTCCAGGGGGGCAAAGACCCCCCCGCCCACCAGTGAGTGCCCCTCCAGGGGAGCAAAGACCCCCCCCCCCACCAGTGAGTGCCCCTCCAGGGGAGCAAAGACCCCCCCACCCCACCAGTGAGTGCCCCTCCAGGGGAGCAAAGACCCCCCCCCCCCAAAGGAACAGGGACCCCCAGTAGTGGTGGGGGGGGGGGGGAATCAAACACAACCTGGTAAGCTGCTTCTGTCTCAGACCTTCCAGAGACATCCAGATTTACTGACCTGTTGTGAGGCTGAGCTGTGCAGAGAAGATCTGAGATATCCAGACGGTGCAGGTGTGACTATTCCAGGTACACTCACCTTATAACAGGTGAGGCTGGAGGGGCGGAGCCAGAGACCTGTCCATCCCCCACACTGCACCCAGCCCTTCAACCCTTTTCATCTATTCAAATGTACATTTGTGATGTCAGAGACCAGAAACTGGAAAAAGAGGATTTCACAACCATAGAGAGCCCGTCCTTCCTCCTCCTTCCCCCTTCCTGATCCCTAATTACTGCCAGTAATCGCTCCCGATTCACTGCCCCCCATCGCTCCCTATTCACTGCCCCCCCCCCATCGCTCCCTATTCACTGCCCCCCATCGCTCCCTATTCACTGCCCCCCATTGCTCCCTATTCACTGCCCCCCATCGCTCCCTATTCACTGCCCCCCATTGCTCCCTTTTCACTGCCCCCCATCGCTCCCTATTCACTGCCCCCCATCGCTCCCTATTCACTGCCCCCCATCGCTCCCTATTCATTGCCCCCCATCGCTCCCTATTCACTGCCCCCCATCGCTCCCTATTCACTGCCCCCCATCGCTCCCTATTCACTGCCCCCATCGCTCCCTATTCACTGCCCCCCATCGCTCCCTATTCACTGCCCCCCATCGCTCCCTATTCACTGCCCCCCCATCGCTCCCTATTCACTGCCCCCCATCGCTCCCTATTCACTGCCCCCCATCGCTCCCTATTCACTGCCCCCCATCCCTCCCTATTCACTGCCCCCCATCGCTCCCTATTCACTGCTCCACCATCGCTCCCTATTCACTGCCCCCCATCGCTCCCTATTCACTGCTTCCCATCCCTCCCTATTCACTGCCCCCCATCCCTCCCTATTCACTGCCCCCCATCGCTCCCTATTCACTGCTCCCCATTGCTCCCTATTCACTGCACCCAATCCCTCCCTATTCACTGCACCCAATCCCTCCCTATTCACTGCCCCCCATCGCTCCCTATTCACTGCCCCCCATCGCTCCCTATTCACTGCCCCCCATCGCTCCCTATTCACTGCTCCCCATCTCTCCCTATTCACTGCCCCCCATCGCTCCCTATTCACTGCTTCCCATCCCTCCCTATTCACTGCCCCCCATCCCTCCCTATTCACTGCCCCCCATCGCTCCCCATATTCACTGCCCCCATCGCTCCCTATTCACTGCCACCATCCCTCCCTATTCACTGCCCCCCATCGCTCCCTATTCACTGCCCCCCATCGCTCCCTATTCACTGCCCCCCATCGTGCCTATTCACTGCCCCCCATCTCCCTACTGCTCCCCATATTCACTGCCCCCCATCGCTCCCTATTCACTGCCCCCCCATCGCCCCCCATCCTCTATTCACTGCCCCCCATCGCTGCCTATTCACTGCCATCGCTCCCTATTCACTGCCCCCCATCGCTCCCTATTCACTGCCCCCCATCCCTCCCTATTCTGCCCTATTCACTGCCCCCCATCGCCTCCCTATTCACTGCCCCCCATCGCTCCCTATTCACTGCCCCCCATCGCTCTATTCACTGCCCCATCCATTCACTGCCCCCCATCCCTCCCTATTCACTGCCCCCCATCCCTCCCTATTCACTGCCCCCCATCCCTCCCTATTCACTGCCCCCCATCGCTCCCTATTCACTGCCCACCATCCCTCCCTATTCACTGCCCCCCATCCCTCCCTATTCACTGCCCCCCATCCTCTATTCACTGCCCCCCATATTCACTGCCCCCCATCGCTCCTATTCACTGCCCCCCATCGCTCCCTATTCACTGCCCCCATCATTCACTGCCCCCCCCATCCCTCCCTATTCACTGCTTCCCATCCCTCCCTATTCACTGCCCCCATCGCTCCCTATTCACTGCCCCCCATCGCTGCCTATTCACTGCTCGCTCCCTATTCACTGCCCCCCATCGCTCCCTATTCATCTCCCTATTCACTGCTCCCCATCGCTCCCTATTCACTGCCCCCCATCCCTCCCTATTCACTGCCCCCCATCGCTCCCTATTCACTGCCCCCCATCGCTCCCTATTCACTGCCCCCCATCGCTCCCTATTCACTGCCCCCCATCGCTCCCTATTCACTGCCCCCCATCGCTCCCTATTCACTGCCCCCCATCGCTCCCTATTCACTGCCCCCCATCGCTCCCTATTCACTGCCCCCCATCGCTCCCTATTCACTGCCCCCCATCGCTCCCTATTCACTGCTCCCCATCGCTCCCTATTCACTGCCCCCCATCGCCTCCCTATTCACTGCTTCCCATCCCTCCCTATTCACTGCCCCCCATCCCTCCCTATTCACTGCCCCTCATCGCTCCCTATTCACTGCCCCCCATCGCTCCCTATTCACTGCCCCCCATCGCTCCCTATTCACTGCCCCCCATCGCTCCCTATTCACTGCCCCCCATCGCTCCCTATTCACTGCCCCCCATCGCTCCCTATTTACTGCCCCCCATCGCTCCCTATTCACTGCTCCCCATCCCTCACTATTCACTGCCCCCCATCGCTCCCTATTCACTGCCCCCACTCACCTCCCTATTCACTGCCCCCCATTGCTCCTATTCCCCCCAGCCTAGGTCAGACATGCCCCCATCCCCCAGTATAATCCCCCCAGGTCTGTCTGTCCCCCAGTACATCCCCCCCAGGTCCATCTATCCCCCAATATAATCTCCCCAGGTCAGTCTGTCCCCCAGTACATCCCCCCAGGTCCATCTGTCCCCCAATATAATACCCCCAGGTCAGTCTGTCCCCCAGTATAATCCCCCCAGGTCAGTCTGTCCCCCACTATAATCCCCCCAGGTCTATCTGTCCCCCAGTATAATCCCCCCAGTTAATCCCCCCAGTCAGTCTGTCCCCCACTATAATCCCCCCAGGTCTATCTGTCCCCCAGTATATTCTCCCCCAGGTCAGTCTTTCCCCCACTATAATCCCCCCAGGTCAGTCTGTCCCCAGTACATCCCCCCAGGTCAATCTGTCCCTCAGTATAATCCCCCTAGGTCAATCTGTCCCCCAATATAATCCCCCCTAGACCAGTCTGTCCCCATGTATAATCCCCACAGGTCAGTCTTTCCTTCAGTATAATCCCCCCAGGTCAGTCTGTCCCCCACTATAATCCCCCCAGGTCAGGACTAGTGCTGCCGCTGATGTTTCCAGGTTTCAGATGGACTGCAACCAGGACACAGGATCCAAAACCCGGACTGTCTGGGTGAATCCCGGACAGGTGGCAACCCTACCTGAAGCACAACTTATCGGCTACTTGTGCTGCTTCTCCATTTCCCAGTCTGAGCTCAAGGACTGCAGGAGGCCGATACCGAGCAAAATTCAGATACTTACATGTATATAAAGGAATATATCATGTGTGTGCTTTGTGTGTTCTAGGTGTTTTGTGTGTCCCGTGTGCTCCGTGTATTAGGATGTGTATCGTGTGGCAGGATCTACAATTTATGACTCCCCTACAACCCTCTCCGCGATCGGGTGGTTAGACCCCTTTATGGTGGGGTTTACAGACGGGGGGGGGGGGGGTCTGACCTGGACAGATAGACACAGTGACAGGTCCTCTTTAGTGACGTTCTCAGGGTCTCCTCCGTCTGTCTGGACGTGTTTCCGGTCACAGCCGTCGATCAGTCGGACGTGGTTGGGGATTACGGACTGATCTCAGGCACGTCTATGTGATGTGTGTCAGGAGGTCGGATATCCTCCTCCAGGTGATCTCAGGTAATCTCCTCCACCACCAATTCCAGGATCCAAACTAATCCGGAGGAGGTGAGTCAATCCCTCACAGCGGTGTTATGTCACCCCCCCCCCCACCCCCAAAGAGCGATTCCAGAGCCGGGATCATCGGGATACACCAGAACCAGCAGACCCGGCTCAGAATAATTACCAGAACTTTACAGTGGAAATGCGCCATGAAGAGTGGACACAAGAACAATGTCCTCTCCCTGCTCGTATCTAATGTGATCCAGCACAGGGGATCTCAACCTCGGCCCTCAAGTACCCCCAACGGGCCATGTTTTCAGGTTTTCCTTTACTTCACACAGCTTCTTTAAATCAATATCATGGTATTGATAAGAGCTATTTTATCTAAGGGAAGTTCCCAAAACATGGCCCGTTGGGGGCACTTGAGAGGCTGAGCTTGAGGATCGCTGATCTAACGGCCATTGCATCCTTCCCTGAGAGTCCATATAGGCATTGTCCATGGTTGGGATGTTGTCCATGGTTGGGATGTTGTCCATGGCCTGGGATGTTGTCCATGGCCTGGGATGTTGTCCATGGCCTGGGATGTTGTCCATGGCTGGGATGTTGTCCATGGTTGGGATGTTGTCCATGGTTGGGATGTTGTCCATGGCCTGGGATGTTGTCCATGGCTGGGATGTTGTCCATGGTTGGGATGTTGTCCATGGTTGGGATGTTGTCCATGGTCGTGATGTTGTCCATGGTTGGGATGTTGTCCATGGTCGGGATGTTGTCCATGGTCGGGATGTTGTCCATGTTTGGGATGTTGTCCATGGTCGTGATGTTGTCCATGGTTGGGATGTTATTCATGGTCGGGATGTTGTCCATGGTCGGGATGTTGTCCATGGTTGGGATGTTGTCCATGGTCGTGATGTTGTCCATGGTTGGGATGTTGTCCATGGTCGTGATGTTGTCCATGGTTTGGATGTTGTCCATGGTTGGGATGTTGTCCATGGTTGGTATGTTGTCCATGGTCGTGATGTTGTCCATGGTTTGGATGTTGTCCATGGTTGGGATGTTGTCCATGGCCAGTGTGTTGTCCATGGCCGGTGTGTTGTCCATGGCCTGTGTGTTGTCCATGGCCTGTGTGTTGTCCATGGCCTGTGTGTTGTCCATGGCCTGTGTGTTGTCCATGGCCTGTGTGTTGTCCATGGCCTGTGTGTTGTCCATGGCCTGTGTGTTGTCCATGGCCTGTGTGTTGTCCATGGCCGGTGTGTTGTCCATAGTTGGGATGTTGTCCATAGCCTGGGATGTTGTCCATGACCTGGGATGTTGTCCATGGCTGGGATGTTGTCAATGGTCGTGATGTTGTCCATGGCTGGGATGTTGTCCATGGTTGGGATGTTGTCCATGGTTGGGATGTTGTCCATGGTTGGAATGTTGTCCATGGCCGGTGTGTTGTCCATGGTTGGGATGTTGTCCATGGCCGGGATGTTGTCCATGGTCGGTGTGTTGTCCATGGCCGGGATGTTGTCCATGGTTGGGATGTTGTCCATGGCCGGGATGTTGTCCATGGTTGGAATGTTGTCCATGGTCGGTGTGTTGTCCATGGTCGGTGTGTTGTCCATGGCCGGGATGTTGTCCATGGTTGGGATGTTGTCCATGGCCGGGATGTTGTCCATGGTTGGGATGTTGTCCATGGCCGGGATGTTGTCCATGGCCGGGATGTTGTCCATGGCCGGGATGTTGTCCATGGCCGGGATGTTGTCCATGGTTGGGATGTTGTCCATGGTCGGGATGTTGTCCATGGTTGGGATGTTGTCCATGGTTGGGATGTTGTCCATGGCCGGTGTGTTGTCCATGGCTGGGATGTTGTCCATGGTTGGGATGTTGTCCATGGCCGGTGTGTTGTCCATGGCCGGGATGTTGTCCATGGCCGGGATGTTGTCCATGGTTGGGATGTTGTCCATGGCCGGTGTGTTGTCCATGGCCGGGATGTTGTCCATGGTTGGGATGTTGTCCATGGCCGGGATGTTGTCCATGGCCGGGATGTTGTCCATGGCCGGGATGTTGTCCATGGTTGGGATTTTGTCCATGGCCGGTGTGTTGTCCATGGCCGGGATGTTGTCCATGGTTGGGATGTTGTCCATGGCCGGGATGTTGTCCATGGCCGGGATGTTGTCCATGGCCGGGATGTTGTCCATGGCCGGGATGTTGTCCATGGTTGGGATTTTGTCCATGGCCAGTGTGTTGTCCATGGTTGGGATTTTGTCCATGGCCAGTGTGTTGTCCATGGTTGGGATGTTGTCCATGGTTGGGATGTTGTCCATGGCCGGTGTGTTGTCCATGGCCGGTGTGTTGTCCATGGCCGGTGTGTTGTCCATGGCCGGTGTGTTGTCCATGGTTGGGATGTTGTCCATGGTTGGGATGTTGTCCATGGTTGGGATGTTGTCCATGGTTGGGATGTTGTTCCTGGTTCCCAATATCTCCATGTCTTCTTCCTGGCGGCTGGCCTTCTCAACGCTCTCTGAAGGCGACTACTACTTCTACATCACTTTCCAACAATCCTAGCGGTCCTCCTATTTAAATATCACAGGGTTGCCCGCCAAAACTGAAAGCATCGGGAGCTAGGCCGAAAAAGGCTTAACCCTTTCCCTAGCCTGGGACAGCTGTTGGAAACTAACTAAATGCATTTCAACCTGCCATCCCAGCAATAGTGTTCCTGATTGGTGCCACACCGGTGCCAGTGTTACCAGTCAGACCAGAACAGGCCAGCAATAGTGTTCCTGATCAGCACTTTACAGGTGCCAGTGTCACCAGACCAGCATAGCCATCCACTGTATTGCTGATTGCCACCACACATGTCCCAGTGTCACCAGACCAGTATCATCCAGTAACAGTTTTCCTGATTGTCGCCACACCAGCGCCAGTGTCACCAGACCAGTATAGCCATCAACCCTATTTCTGATTGCCACCAAACCAGTTTCAGTGTCACCAGACCAGTATAGCCAGCCACTGTATTGCTGATTGCCACCATACCAGTCCCAGTGTCACTAAACCAGCAACAGTTTTCCTGATTGCCACCAAACCAGTTTCAGTGTCACCAGACCAGCATAGCCATCCACTGTATTGCTGATTGCCACCACACATGTCCCAGTGTCACTAGACCAGTGTCATCCAGCAACAGTTTTCCTGAGTGTCGCCACACCAGCGCCAGTGTCACCAGACCAGTATAGCCATCCACTGTTTTGCTGATTGCCACCACACCAGGCTCAGTGTCACCAGACCAGTGTCATCCAGCAACAGTTTTCCTGATTGCCACCACACCAGACCTGTCCAAGGTGCTCCTTGGATTTTGGGCCTCTCTATGTGGCTGGCCTGTGAAGGTCTCACCATACATGTTAGAAATATCCGATTAATTGTCCACTTTGTGTAAAAAAATATTTACTTTCTGTATTTTCAAAATCTTGTAGCAAAAAAATGTAATGTTCAAAAGTGGGAAGGTGGATCATCTATGGGCGGAGTTCAGATCCGGGATGGTGGGAGGAGCTTATGTATCCTCAGGCGTGGTCCCATTGACTTCAGTGGGTGAGCCCAACAATGTTCAAGTCACCACACCGAGAAGCATCGCGGCTGCGGCAATGTGAGCTGCCCCAATCCTTCCCCATGTTATCTGCTAGGTGGGCGCTTGAGGGGGGTGGTAAAAATGCAAGATGAACTGTCTGTTTTTACTGCCCTCCAGCTGCCATGTGAACTTAGCCTCAGGCTTCCTTTCCACTATTGCGACCCCAAAGTCGCATTGGTTTAAAGTGCGACTTTGATGCGACTTTGAGCGCAGCTTTGATCAAACTTTACAGTCTCTGGATCAAAGTAGCCCAGGAACCTTTTCAAAGTCACTGCAACTTTTCGTTGCATAGGATGGAACAACGGGTGCTAATGAAATCAATGGGCTACCACGTGTCATGCGACTTTGTGTGTCCGAAGTCGCATTGACAAGTCGCACAAGTGGAAAACGGAGCCTCAGATCTAAAGGAAATTGTACAATCAGATAGTATATTGTACGGCCAGCTTGGTGCGTTCACCAGTAGCCGAATCCAGGGAGAGGCTATAAATATGACCACGCACGATACAATGTGATTGTACAATTTCCTTTAGATCGTGTTTCGCTCTAAGGCTCCATTTCCACTTGTGCGACTTGTCATGCGACTTTGCACACATAAAGTTGCTTGACAAGTCGCATCCCATTGATAGAGCTCCCTGTGGTGGAAGTGTCACCCTAATCTGATACAATGTCTCATCGATCATCAGAGACACAAGTCCATCTACCTCACCTGATGAAGGTCTGTCCTCCTATTATATAGGTTTGGTAAAGGAGATTGTACAATCAGATTGTATAGGGCAGCGTTTCCCAACTCCAGTCCTCAAGGCGCCCCAACAGGTCATGTTTTCCGGCTTTCCATTATCTCGCACAGGTGATTTGATGAGTTTCACTGCCTTAGTAATCACCACAGCCGTTCCATCTGAGGATAATCCTGAAAACATGGCCTGTTGGGGCGCCTTGAGGACTGGAGTTGGTATAGTGTATGGTCGGATAAGTCCGTCCCGACTCTATAAAGGGAGTGGAGGGGATGGAGGATGATGAGAGTTGTTGTCGGTTTGTATACGGTATTTTGTGACTCTCACGTGAGCAGAGGACGCGGAGTTCCTCAATAAATCCGGGTGCGGTCAGGTGACACATTAACACAGCTGGACGGAGATCAGAGATCGTCAGATAAGGACGGAGTAAAGGTGAAGGGAAGGGAGGGGGATGGGGAGTGCTTCCAGATTGGGGGGATCCCTGATACTGTAATGTGAAGGATTGGGGGGCCCCTGAAACTGTGATCTTATGGTAAAGGGAAGCCTGGGGTGGGATTTAAAGGGGGATAGAGGGGTTCTGGGAGGGTTTGGGGGATCCCTGATACTGTGATCTGATGGTGAAGGGAGGGCTGGGGTTGCATTGGGGGGAATTTGGGGCTCCTCTAAATTAGGGGATACCCAATACTGTGATATGAAAGTGAAGGGAGAACTGGGGGTGTCTAGGAGTGTTTAGGGCCCCCCTGGATTAGGGGCTTCATGACATTGTGATCTGAAGGTGAAGGAAAGGGGATGGAGAGTTTGAGGGGGTCCTCCTTGATTGGGGAATCCCTGACACTGTGGGCTGAAGGTGAAGGAAAGGAGATGGGGGGTCCTGGGAGGGTTTGAGGGGTCCTCCTTGATAGGGGGATGCCTGATATTGTGGGCTGAAGGTGAAGGACAGGAGATGGGGGTCCTGGGAGGGTTTGAGGGGGTCCTCCTTGATTGGGGGATCCCTGACACTGTGGGCTGAAGGTGAAGGAAAGGAGATGGGGGTCCTGGGAGGGTTTGAGGGGTCCTCCTTGATAGGGGGATGCCTGACATTGTGGGCTGAAGGTGAAGGACAGGAGATGGGGGTCCTGGGAGGGTTTGAGGGGGTCCTCCTTGATTGGGGGATCCCTGACACTGTGGGCTGAAGGAAAGGAGATGGGGGTCCTGGGAGGGTTTGAGGGGGTCCTCCTTGATTGGGGGATCCCTGACACTGTGGGCTGAAGGCGAAGGGAAGGCTGGGTGCTGGAAAATAAAGGGGGCTTGGGAGGGTTTCGGTGTGAAGGGGAGGCTGTGGGGGGGTGTGGGTGTGTCCTTCCATATTAAGGGACCCCTGAAACTGTGATCTTATGGGAAGAGTGGGGGTTTAGGAGGGTATAGAGGAGTTCTGGGAGGGTTTGAGGGCCCCCTGGATCCCTGATACTGTGATTATAAAGAAGGCCAGGGTGGTGTTTGGGCGACAGAGGGGAATAAAACGGGCCTGGAAGGGTTTGTGGGTCCCCCCAAAATTTGGGGATCCCTGATACTGTGACATAAATGTTAAAACAAGGCCAGGGTGGTGGTTGGGCGACAGAGGAGAATAGAGGATTCCTGGGAGGGTTTGGGGCTCCCCCTGGATTGGAAGATCCCTGATCCTGTGATATGAGGGAGAAAAGAAGGCCAGGGTGACGGTTGGGTGACTGGGAGGGTTTGGGGGTCCTCCTAGATTGGGGGTTTCTTGAAACTGTGATACAAAGGTGAAAAGACAGCCAGGGTGGCAGTTTAGCTACCTTGGCCTTCTTTTCACCTTCATATCACAGTATAGAGTGGGCCTGGGAGGATTCGAGGGCCCCCCTGGATTGGGGGATCCCTAATACTCTGCCATGAAGGTAAAAAGAAGTCCAGGGTGGCGGTTGGGTAACAGAGGGGAATAGAGCGGACCTGGGAGGGTTTGGGGGTCCCCCTGAATTGGGTGATCCCAGATACTGTAACATGAAGGTGAAAAGAAGGCCAGGGTGGTGTTTGGGTGACAAAGGGAAATAGAGGAGTCCTGGAAGGGTTTGGGGGTCCCCTAAGACTCTGACATGAAGGTAAAAAGATGTCCAGGGTGGCGATTGGGCAACAGAAAAGAATAGAGCGGGCCTGGCTGGGTTTGGGGGTTTCCCTGGATTGGGGGATCCTGGATACTGTAACATGAAGGTGAAAAGAAGGCCAGGGTGGTAGTTGGGTAACAGAGGGGAATAGAGCGGGCCCGGGTGGGTTTGGGGGTCCCCCTAAATTGGAGGATCCCTGATACTGTGACATGAAGGTGAAAAGAAGGCCAGGGTGGTGTTTGGGCAACAGAGGGGAATGGAGTGGGCCTGCAAGGGTTTGGGGGTTTCCCTGGATTGGGGGATGCTGGATACTGTAATATGAAGGTGAAAAGAAGGCCAGGGTGGTGTTTGGGTGACAGAGGGAAATAGAGGAGTCCTGGAAGGGTTTGGGGGTCCCCTAAGACTCTGACATGAAGGTGAGAAGAAGGCCAGGGTGGCGGTTGGGTAACAGAGGGGAATGGAGCGGGCCTGGGAGGGTATGGGGGTTTCCCTGGATTGGGGGATCCCTGACATGTGACAAGAAGGCCAGGGTGATGGTTGGGCGACAGAGGGAAATAGAGCGGGCCTGGGTGGGTTTGGGGGCCCCCCAGGATTGGGGTATCCCTGGTACTGTAACATGAAGGTGAAAAGAAGGCCAGGGTGGCGGTTGGGTAACAGAGGGGAATGGAGTGGGCCTGGGAGGGTTTGGGGGTCCCCCGAAATTGGAGGATCTCTGATACTGTAATACGAAGGTGAAAAGATGGCCAGGGTGGCAGTTGGGCACCAGAGGTGACGGTTGGGTGACTGGGAGGGTTTGGGGGTCCTCCTAGATTGGGGGTTTCTTGAAACTGTGATACAAAGGTGAAAAGACAGCCAGGGTGGCAGTTTAGCTACCTTGGCCTTCTTTTCACCTTCATATCACAGTATAGAGTGGGCCTGGGAGGATTCGAGCGCCCCCTGGATTGGGGGATCCCTAATACTCTGCCATGAAGGTAAAAAGAAGTCCAGGGTGGCGGTTGGGTAACAGAGGGGAATAGAGCGGGCCTGGGAGGGTTTGGGGGTCCCCCTGGATTGGGGGATCCCCGATACTGTAATACAAAGGTGAAAAGAAGGCCAGGGTGGCGGTTGGGTGACAGAGGGGAATGGAGCGGGCCTGGGAGGGTCTGGGGGTCCCCTAAGACTCTGACACGAAGGTAAAAAGATGGCCAGGGTGGTGATTGGGCAACAAAAAAGAATAGGGGAGTCCTGGGAGGGTTTGGGGGTCCCCCTGGATTGGAGGATCCCTGATACTGTGATACAAAAGTGAATAGAAGGCCAGGGTGGCGGTTGGGTAACAGAGGGGAATAGAGCGGGCCTGGGAGGGTTTGAGGGCCCCCCTGGATTGGAGGATCCCTGGGACTATTATATACGAAGGTGAAAAGAAGGCCAGGGTGGTGTTTGGGCAACAGAGGGGAATGGAGTGGGCCTGCAAGGGTTTGGGGGTTTCCCTGGATTGGGGGATGCTGGATACTGTAATATGAAGGTGAAAAGAAGGCCAGGGTGGTGTTTGGGTGACAGAGGGAAATAGAGGAGTCCTGGAAGGGTTTGGGGGTCCCCTAAGACTCTGACATGAAGGTGAGAAGAAGGCCAGGGTGGCGGTTGGGTAACAGAGGGGAATGGAGCGGGCCTGGGAGGGTTTGGGGGTTTCCCTGGATTGGGGGATCCCTGACATGTGACAAGAAGGCCAGGGTGATGGTTGGGCGACAGAGGGAAATAGAGCGGGCCTGGGTGGGTTTGGGGGCCCCCCAGGATTGGGGTATCCCTGGTACTGTAACATGAAGGTGAAAAGAAGGCCAGGGTGGCGGTTGGGTAACAGAGGGGAATGGAGTGGGCCTGGGAGGGTTTGGGGGTCCCCCGAAATTGGAGGATCTCTGATACTGTAATACGAAGGTGAAAAGATGGCCAGGGTGGCAGTTGGGCACCAGAGGTGACGGTTGGGTGACTGGGAGGGTTTGGGGGTCCTCCTAGATTGGGGGTTTCTTGAAACTGTGATACAAAGGTGAAAAGACAGCCAGGGTGGCAGTTTAGCTACCTTGGCCTTCTTTTCACCTTCATATCACAGTATAGAGTGGGCCTGGGAGGATTCGAGGGCCCCCCTGGATTGGGGGATCCCTAATACTCTGCCATGAAGGTAAAAAGAAGTCCAGGGTGGCGGTTGGGTAACAGAGGGGAATAGAGCGGACCTGGGAGGGTTTGGGGGTCCCCCTGAATTGGGTGATCCCAGATACTGTAACATGAAGGTGAAAAGAAGGCCAGGGTGGTGTTTGGGTGACAGAGGGAAATAGAGGAGTCCTGGAAGGGTTTGGGGGTCCCCTAAGACTCTGGCATGAAGGTGACAAGAAGGCCAGGGTGATGGTTGGGCGACAGAGGGAAATAGAGCGGGCCTGGGTGGGTTTGGGGGCCCCCCAGGATTGGGGTATCCCTGGTACTGTAACATGAAGGTGAAAAGAAGGCCAGGGTGGCGGTTGGGTAACAGAGGGGAATGGAGTGGGCCTGGGAGGGTTTGGGGGTCCCCCGAAATTGGAGGATCTCTGATACTGTAATACGAAGGTGAAAAGATGGCCAGGGTGGCAGTTGGGCACCAGAGGGCAAGTACCCAGCTATACACGGCCTCTCCTGCTCCGGGTCAGCCAGAAAACCGGCATTTCCTGAAGGAGGTCATAGACGGTCAGGTTGATTGCAGCATTCGTGTCTCATCCGGACTCATTGATGGAAGCTGCTGGGGGGCAATTAAAGTGTACCTCCATCCATGGGAGAAGTATGAGAACCTCTGTCAGGTGTGTATTGCTGTGTCCCCATTGGAGAGATCCCCCTTCACTTCCTGTCCCCAGCAACACAACAGGAAATGAGTTGTCACCAGAGCAGGTGTCCCTATTGGAAGATTTCCCCTCACTTCCTGTCTCAGTGACCCCAGGACCTTTAAACAGGGTGAATCCCCCCAGCGGGGACACAGACGGCAAGAAAAGATCTCCTTCAGGGTTCTGAAAAGAAGGAATTTCTGGAGATTCACGGTTTTTGAGAGAGAGATACAAAAATACACTGAGATAGTAAGGAACCCATCCCCCACACCTCTCCTCCACCCACAGATCACATGACGGGAATGCAGCGAGGATCCGCCCCAGGAAGACACAACGTATCGCACCACAGATACAAAGTATCAATCTTCAGGAATACAGGCCACGCCCCCTGTTTGGAGGAAATGGATTTCTAAGCTGCAATCGTACCCGTGCGACGCGTTTCATCATTTTTTTTTCTTTCACTTGAAGGGGCCGTCCTTATGTGTGACAAATGCGCCAAAGTAGCTCCCGGCCTTCTTTTCGCAATGGAAACCGCGTGGCCGCCACCCGCTTTGGGGTGCCAATTAAGAAATAGTGGCCCCGCATGTGTGAAGTGCGCATTTCTGCCCTCGCTCCCAGAAAGTGAAGAGGTAACTGAGGCTTAAGGGCAGCTGATGCCAGCTGGTGCTACCACTAGGCAAACTAGGCAGCCCCCTTGGGCGCACTGCTGCTGGTGTCCCTACTCTCTTCTCTCTGCAGAATGAATGGAAGCAAACATGCATTGAGGGGCACTGGTGAGGCTGCATTGATGGGCGCTGGTGAGGCTGCATTTATGGGCGCTAACGAGGTTGCATTTATGGGCGTTGGCGAGGCTGCATTGATGGGTGCTGGTGAGGCTGCATTGATGGGCACTGGTGAGGGTGCATTGATGGGCACCGGTGAGGCTGCATTTATGGGCACTGGTGAGGCTGCACTTGATGGGCGCTGGTGAGGCTGCATTGGTGGGTGCTTCATTAAAAAGGTGGGGTTTACATGGGCAGGGCAAAGGGGGTGGAGTCAAAATTAGGTTTCGGTTAGGGTTTCAAAAATCCTTGCACCCGCCCCGCTCCAGACTGCTACCCCCGTTAGGTGCAGAAGCACCGGGGGGTATACATGGCACAACCGGCAGGAATTGTAGCCTCAGTCTAGCCCCGCCAAGCACAGCCCATTCAAGTGAATAGGGGCCACTCGGCAAATGCCCCGCAGCTGCATGTAATGCCCACTAGAGGGGGTTCAGGGGGGGTAAAGCAGGCGCTGAGGTCACATGACACATTCTGAGGGAAATATTCTGAGCTTCCTGAGGACGCCGCCCCTCCTCCGCCTTCCTGGCTACAGGGAGAGAGTTTTGTCCAATAACTTTGCGGGCTGATAAGATAAGATTGTGGAGGTGAGAAAATAGCGCCGTTATCTCCGCTCCCCGCCGTTATCTCTGCCCCCGCCCCCCCCCGCGCTTATCTCTCAGCTACGACAGGAACAACTCCGCATTGTTCACCCGCTCACTCACTACGTTCTTTATTTTTTTTTCAGCCCCTCCCCCCGCCACCGGGGCATCGTATCCTGACACGGGGGCATCGTATCCTGACACGGGGGCATCGTATCCCGACACGGGGCATCGTATCCCGACACGGGGCATCGTATCCCGACACGGGGCATCGTATCCTGACACGGGGCATCGTATCCCGACATGGGGGGCATCGTATCCCGACACGGGGCATCGTATCCCGACATGGGGGGCATCGTATCCCGACACGGGGCATCGTATCCCGACATGGGGGGCATCGTATCCCGACATGGGGGGCATCGTATCCAGACATGGGGGGCATCGTATCCCAGCACAGGGGCATAGTATCCCGACACGGGGGGCATCGTATCCCGACACGGGGCATCGTATCCCGACACGGGGTATATCGTATCCCAGCACAGGGGCATCGTATCCCGACACGGGGGGGCATCGTATCCCGGCACCGGGGCATCGTATCCCGGCACCAGGGCATCGTATCCCGACACGGGGGGCATCGTATCCCGACACGGGGGGCATCGTATCCCGACACGGGGGCATCATATCCCGCATCATATCCCGGCACGGGGGGCATCGTATCCCGGCACGGGGGGGCATTGTATCCCACCACCGGGTCATGGTATCCCGACACAGGGGGCATGGGCACAGGGGCATATCCCGACATGTATCCCAACACGGGGGCATCGCATCCCGACATGGGGTATAGCACAGGGGCATCGTATCCCAGCACAGGGGCATCGACACGGGGGGCATATCCCGACATGGGGGGCATCGTATCCCGACATGGGGGGCATCGTATCCCGACACGGGGGGCATCGTATCCCGGCACAGGGGCATCGTATCCCGACACGTGGGGGCATCGGCACGGGGGGCATATCCCGACACGGGGGGCATCGTATCCCGGCACAGGGGCATCGTATCCCGACACGGGGGGCATCGTATCCCGACACGGGGGGCATCGTATCCCGGCACCGGGGCATCGTATCCCGACATGGGGGGCATCGTATCCCAGCACAGGGGCATGGTATCCCGACACGGGGGCATCGTATCCCGACACGGGGGGCATCGTATCCCGACACGGGGGGCATCGTATCCCGACACGGGGGCATCGTATCCCGACACGGGGGGCATCGTATCCCGACACGGGGGGCATCGTATCCCGACACGGGGGCATCGTATCCCGCCACGGGGGCATCGTATCCCGAGACGGGAGCATCGTATCCCGACACGGAGGCATCGTATCCCGACACGGGGGGCATCGTATCCCGACACGGGGCATCGTATCCCGACACGGGGGGCATCATATCCCGGCACGGGGGGCATCGTATCCCGGCACGGGGGGGCATTGTATCCCACCACCGGGTCATGGTATCCCGACACAGGGGGCATGGTATCCCGACATGGGGGGCATCGCATCCCGACACGGGGTATATCGTATCCCAGCACAGGGGCATCGTATCCCGACATGGGGGGCATCGTATCCCGACATGGGGGGCATCGTATCCCGACACGGGGGGCATCGTATCCCGGCACAGGGGCATCGTATCCCGACACGTGGGGGCATCGTATCCCGACACGGGGGGCATCGTATCCCGGCACAGGGGCATCGTATCCCGACACGGGGGCATCGTATCCCAACACGGGGGGCATCGTATCCCGGCACAGGGGCATCGTATCCAGACATGGGGGGCATCGTATCCCAGCACAGGGGCATCGTATCCCGACACGGGGGGCATCGTATCCTGACACGGGGGGCATCACATCCCGACACGGGGGGCATCGTATCCCGACACGGGGGCATTGTATCCCGACACGGGGGGCATCGTATCCCGGCACGGGGGGCATCGTATCCCGGCACGGGGGGCATCGTATCCCGCCACGGGGGCATCGTATCCCGAGACGGGAGCATCGTATCCCGACACGGAGGCATCGTATCCCGACACGGGGGGCATCGTATCCCGACACGGGGCATCGTATCCCGACACGGGGGGCATCGTATCCTGGCACGGGGGGCATCGTATCCCGGCACAGGGGGCATTGTATCCCGACACGGGGGGGCATTATATCCCGCCACCGGGGCATGGTATCCCGACACAGGGGGCGTGGTATCCCAGCACGGGGGGCATCGTATCCCGACACGGGGCATCGTATCCCGACACGGGTATATCGTATCCCAGCACAGGGGCATCGTATCCCGACACGGGGGGCATCATATCCCGAGACGGGAGCATCGTATCCCGACACGGAGGCATCGTATCCCGACACGGAGGCATCGTATCCCGACACGAGGGCATCGTATCCCGACACGGGGCATCGTATCCCGACACTGAGGAATCGTATCCCAACACGGGGGGCATTGTATCCTGACACGGGGGGCATCGTATCCCGACACGGGGAGCATCGTATCCCGACACGGGGCATCGTATCTCGACACGGGGTATATCGTATCCCAGCACAGGGGCATCGTATCCTGGCACAGGGGCATCGTATCCCGACACGGGGGGCATCGTATCCCGGCACAGGGGCATCATATCCCGACACGGGGGGCATCGTATCCCGACATGGGGGGCATCGTATCCCGACATGGGGGGCATCGTATCCTGACACGGGGGGTATCGTATCCTGACACGGGGGGTATCGTATCCCGACATGGGGGGCATGGTATCCCGACATGGGGGGCATGGTATCCCGACATGGGGGGCATGGTATCCCGACATGGGGGCATCGTATCCTGACACAGGGGGGCATCGTATCCTGACACGGGGGGTATCGTATCCTGACACGGGGGCATCTAAAGCCTCGTACATGCGATTGGATTTTCCGACAACAAATGTGTGATGGCGGGGTTTGCATGCCGGACAATTGTTGTCGAAATTTCCAACAACAAAATTTTTCGACAACAAAACTGTGATGTCGGATTATCTGGTCTTGTGTACACAAGTTCGTCGGAAAAAAATCCAAAGTACAAACACGCATTCTCAGAAGCAATGCTTCCCAAGCACAACATTAGCAGAAGTTGCCCAAAGGGTGGCGCTAGAGAGCAGAATAACCACACAGTTTTGTGTTTGTCGGCCAACAAAAGTTTTGCCTCCTGTATGCAGAACAAGTTCACGACCAACGCCCTTTGGGCAAAATTCCACGGCTTTGTCCGACGGAAACCAGTTGTGTGCATGAGGCTTTATCCCAACAGTGGGCCATCATATCCCGACAGCGGGACCCAACACTCTCGGAACACACTGATCAGTAGCTGGCTGCAACCAATAACAATTTCCCAACGTGTCTCCTCAACAGAACAACATTAAAGTATCTCAGGTGAGGATGTAAAATCCGATCCTCATTGGATACCTTGTATTCCCGTTATTTCCAGCCTCCTCCTATCACGAAGATCTCCACACATATCCTGTGAGGAGGCCACTATACTCCTGTCTGACACCCACCCAACCACCTGGACCCCAATCCTCCAACAACTACTCTACTCATGATCCATCCTACACCCTCTCCATCTTCCATCTCTATCTCTCTACTGTGATCTTCCCCAACCCTCTAAAACCTGTACTGGTTCCCCCAATACTTATACAGCTCTAGCTGGACCCCACCAACCGGAACAACCCAGGATCCATCTCCTTGCTCCCATTTACCTCCAAAATCCTAGAATGATCAGATCTACAACCACCTCACCGGTAACACCTTCTCCATTCCTCAACCCCCCACAGAAAGTGCCCCCCGAAAACTCACTCAGCTTACTACCTGCTAAAACCAATGGCCACCCTTCTGTACTCCAACTATCAGACCTCTCTGCTGCCTCTGACCACCCGCTCCTCCTCAAACAACTCCACACCCTCGCCACCAAGACTCTTCTCTTTCCTGGTCCTCCCCCTATCTAAATGTCCCTTCAGTACAACTCAATCTCCTCCTTCTCCTCCACCATATCCTCCTCCTTCTCTTTCTCTTCCACCATCTCCTCCTTCTCCTCCTCCTTCCCCTTCTCCTCCACCATCTCCTCCTTGTCCTCCTTCTTCACCATATCATCCTCCTCCTTCTTCACCATCTCCTTCTTCTTCTCCTCCATCTCCTCCTCCACCATCTCCTCCACCATCTCCTCCTTCTTCTTCTCCTCCACCATCTCCTCCTTCTTCTCCTCCACCATCCCCTCCTCCTTTTCCTCCACCATCTCCTCCTTCTCCTCCTCCTTCCCCTTCTTCTCCTCCTTCTCCACCATATCCTCCTCTTTCTTCTCCTCCTCCTCCTTCTCCTTCTCCTCCACCATCTCCTCCTCCTTCTCCTTCTACTCCACCATCTCCTCCTCCTTCTCCTCCACCATCTCCTCCTCCTTCTCCTCCTCCCTTCCCCTTCTCCTCCACCATCTTCTCCTTCTTCACCATATCCTCTTACTTCTCCTCCACCATCTCCTCCTCCTTTTCCCCTACACCATCTCCTCCTCCTTCTCCTCCACCATCTCCTCCTCCTTTTCCTCCACCATCTTCTCCTTCTCCTCCTCCTTCCCCTTCTCCTCCACCATCTCCTCCTTCTCCTCCTTCTTCACCATATCATCCTCCTCCTTCTTCACCATCTCCTTCTTCTTCTCCTCCATCTCCTCCTCCACCATCTCCTCCACCATCTCCTCCTTCTTCTTCTCCTCCATCTCCTCATCCACCATCTCCTCCTTCTTCTCCTCCACCATATCCTCCTTCTTCTCCTCCACCATCTCCTCCTTCTCCTCCTCCTTCCCCTTCTTCTCCTCCTTCTCCACCATATCCTCCTCTTTCTTCTCCTCCTCCTCCTCCTTCCCCTTCTCCTCCACCATCTCCTCCTCCTTCTTCTCCTTCTACTCCACCATCTCCTCCTCCTTCTCCTCCTCCCTTCCCCTTCTCCTCCACCATCTTCTCCTTCTTCACCATATCCTCTTCCTTCTCCTCCACCATCTCCTCCTCCTTTTCCCCTACACCATCTCCTCCTCCTTCTCCTCCACCATCTCCTCCTTCTTCTTCTCCTCCTCCTTCCCCTTCTCCTCCACCACCTCCTCCTCCTTTTCCCCTACACCATCCCCTACACCATCCCCTCCTCCTCCACCATCTCCTCCTTCTTCTCCTCCACCATCTCCTCCTCCTTTTCCTCCACCATCTCCTCCTTCTCCTCCTCCTTCCCCTTCTTCTCCTCCTTCTCCACCATATCCTCCTCTTTCTTCTCCTCCTCCTCCTCCTTCCCCTTCTCCTCCACCATCTCCTCCTCCTTCTCCTTCTCCTCCACCATCTCCTCCTCCTTCTCCTCCACCATCTCCTCCTTCTTCTCCTCCTCCTTCTCCTCCTCCCTTCCCCTTCTCCTCCACCATCTTCTCCTTCTTCACCATATCCTCTTCCTTCTCCTCCACCATCTCCTCCTCCTTTTCCCCTACACCATCTCCTCCTCCTTCTCCTCCACCATCTCCTCCTTCTTCTCCTCCTCCTCCTTTTCCCCTACACCATCCCCTACACCATCCCCTCCTCCTCCACCATCTCCTCCTTCTTCTCCTCCACCATCTCCTCCTTCTTCTCCTCCACCATCTCCTCCTTCTTCCCCTCCTCCTTCCCCTTCTCCTCCTCCATCTCCTCCTCCTTTTCCTCCACCATCTCCTCCTCCTTCTTCTCCTCCTCTTCTCCTCCACCATCTCCTCCTCAAACAACTCCACATCTTTGGCCACCAAAACTCTGCTCTTTCCTGATCCTCCCCCTATCTAAATGTCTCTTCAGTACAACTCCATCTTCTCCTTCTCCTCCACCATCTCCTCCTTCTCCTCCACCATCTCCTCCTTGTTCACCATATCCTTCTCCTTCTCCTCCACAGTCTTCTCCTCCTTCTCCTCCACCGTCTCCTCCTCCTTCTCCTCCACCATCTCCTCCTTCTCCTCCACCATCTCCTTCTTCTTCACCATCTACTCCTCCTTCTCCTTCTCCTCCTCAACCATCTCCTCCTTCTTCACCATATCTTCCTCCTTCTCCTCCTCCTTCTCCTCCAACCCTCCTTCTCCTCCATCTCCTCCTTCTTCTTCTCCTCCTCTTCTCCTCCTTCTTCATCCTCCTTCCCCTTCTCCTTCTTCTTCTCCTCCTCTTCATCCTCCTTCCCCTTCTCCTCCACCATCTCCTCCTTCTCCACCATATCCTCCTCCTCCTTCTTCTCCTCCCCCTTCTCCTCCCCCTTCTCCTCCACCATCTCCTCCTCCTCCTCCTCACCCTTCTCCTTCTCCTCCACCATCGCATCCTCTTTCTCCTCCACCATCTCCTCCTTCTACTCATTCTTTTCCACCATCTCCTCCACCATCTCCTCCTTCTCCTCCTCCTCTTTCTCCTCCACCATCCCATCCTTCTTCTCCACCATATCCTCCTCCTTCTCCTCCACCATCTCCTCCTCCTAGTCCTTCACCATCTCTTCCTACTACCCCTTCTTCTCCGCCATCTCCTCCTTTTCCTCCACCGTCTCCTCCTTCTCCTCCACCATCTCCTCCTTCTCCTCCACCATCTCCTCCTCCTCCTCCACCGTCTCATCCACAGTCTCCTTCTCCTCCTCCTGCACCATCTCCTCCTCCTTCTTATTTTTCCATAGGGGACCTCCAAGGTTCTGTGCTCATACCTCGTCTATACCCTACGTACCCCTCCCCCTGGGTCAGCTGATGACCTCCCATGGCTTCTAATACCATCTCTATTCTGACAACACCCAAATATTTCCCTGCGCTCCTCAGCTCACACCCTTCTGTCTTCTTGCACATCACTAATTCACTTTGTGACATATCAGTCTGGGTGTCACACCACTTCCTCACACTCAATCTATCCCAAAGTGGGCTCATAATATTTCCTCCCCCTGTGTGCCCCCTCCCCTGACATCTCCACTGAGAGCAATAATACAACTATCAGTCCCCCCTCCCCCCACACTATGGTACTCGGTGTGATCCTGTCCTTGCAGCCCCTCATCCAATCACTGGCCAAGTCTTGCTGGCTTCACTTCTGTACCATCTCCAGAATACGCCCCTTCCCAACCAATGACACCACAAAGATGCCAATTGACTGCCTTGTTATCATTGTTGGCTTTACTCTACAGACCCTCTTCCAATCCCTCCACTATTCAGTGTCCTCCACCCCTCTCTACCAATCCCTCCACTGGCCTCCATTCAGTGTCCTCCACCCCTCTCTACCAATCCCACCGCTGATCTCCATTCAGTGTCCTCCACCCTTCTCTACCAATCCCTTTACTGGTCTCCATTCAGTGTCCTCCACCCCTCTCTACCAATCCCTCCACTGGCCTCCATTCAGTGTCCTCCACCCCTCTCTACCAATCCCACCGCTGATCTCCATTCAGTGTCCTCCACCCCTCCCTACCAATCCCTTCACTGGTCTCCATTCAGTGTCCTCCACCCCTCTCTACCAATCCCTCCACTGGCCTCCATTCAGTGTCCTCCACCCCTCTCTACCAATCCCACCGCTGATCTCCATTCAGTGTCCTCCACCCCTCTCTACCAATACCTCCACTGATATCCATTCAGTGTCCTCCACCCCTCTCTACCAATCCCTCCACTGGTCTCCATATAGTGTTCTCCACCCCTCCCTACCAATCCCCCCACTGGTCTCCACCCCTCTCTGCCAAACTCTCCACTGGCCTCCATTCAGAGTGTCCTCCACCCCTCTCTACCAATCCCCCACTGGTCTCCATTCAGTGTCCCCCACTTCTCTCTGCCGATCCCTCCACTGGTCTCCATTCAGTGTCTTCCACCCCTCTCTTCCAATCCCTCCACTGGTTTCCATTCAGTGTCATCCACCCCTCTCTACCAATCCTTCCAATGGTCTGCATTCAGTGTCCTCCACCCCTCCCTACCAATCCCTCCACTGGTCTCCACCCCTATCTGCCAATCCCCCCACTGGCCTCCATTCAGAGTGTCCTCCACCCTTCTCTGCCAATTCCTTCACTGCTCTCAATTCAATGTCCTCCACCCCTCTCTTCCAATCCCTCCAATCAGTGTCCTCCACCCCCCTCTGTCAATCCCTCCACTGGTCACCATTCAGTGTCCTCCACCCCTCTCTTCCAATCCCTCCACTTGCTTCTGCTCCCCCCAAAAATATACTAACAACCTGCAGTGCCATCACCATCTCTGCCCCGAGCTCCATCACCAACCTCACCCCAGAATATCATCCTACCTGTCCTCTCCGCTTCTCCTAAGTCCTCCTGCTCTCTATCCCCCTTGTCAACCTCCTCCCGTGCTTTCCTCCAGGACTTCTCCAGAGCCTCTCCCATCCCCTGTAACTCTCTACCTCAACCTGCCCGGCTACGCTGTCTTCCCTGATCCCTGAAACCTCTCCCGCCTCCACCTAAAACTGAACTCCTAATTTGTCCATCACCTCATCTCTGATATCTTTTGTATCACGTGACCTTTCTATTTAGATTGTAAGCTCTCTCGCACAGAGCCCCACGGATCTCTCTTGTATTGAATTGCAATGTAACTGTAACTGTCTCCCTCCTGCGCTCTGCAAACTGTTGCCGCTACACAGTATAAATCCTTTATAATAGTATTAATGATGATGATGATGATAATTAGGGTTGTCCCGATACCGATACCAGTATTTGCGGGAGTACTTGTAATTGTACTTGCAAATGCCCCCGATGCCTCAATAGAATACTTGCCCCCCCCCGCCGCCGCCGCAACGAAAGCTGCTGCCGCATGGTTAAACAGCGTGCGGGGAACATCACAGCTTTCATTTGAATAGCTGTTTTCCCCGCCGCGCATAGACACTCCCCCTTGCTCGGGATTGGATGGGTGATCGTGATCTGTCCAATCCCGAGCAAGGGGGAGTGTCTATGTTTGGCGGGGAAAACAGCTATTCAAATGAAAGCTGTGATGTTCCCCGCACGCTGTTTAACCATGCGGCGGCGGCGGCTTTCGTTGCGGTGGCGGCTAGGTATGGGGGGGGGGGAATGGCTGGGGGGACATGGCTGCATATGTGGGGGACATGGCTGCATATGTGGGGGACATGGCTGCATATGTGGAGGACATGGCTGGGGGGACATGGCTGCATATATGGGGGACATGGCTGCATATGTGGGGGACATGGCTGCATATGTGGGGGACATGGCTGGGGGGACATGGCTGCATATGTGGGGGACATGGCTGGGGGGACATGGCTGCATATGTGGGGGACATGGCTGCATATGTGGGGGACATGGCTGGGGGACATGGCTGCATATGTGGGGGACATGGCTGCATATGTGGGGGACATGGCTGCATATGTGGGGGACATGGCTGGGGGACATGGCTGCATATGTGGGGGACATGGCTGGGGGGACATGGCTGCATATGTAGGGGACATGGCTGCATATGTGGGGGACATGGCTGGAGGGACATGGCTGCATATGTGGGGGACATGGCTGGAGGGACATGGCTGCATATGTGGGGGACATGGCTGGAGGGACATGGCTGCATATGTGGGGGACATGGCTGGGGGGACATGGCTGCATATGTGGGGGACATGGCTGGGGGCACATGGCTGCATATGTGGGGGACATGGCTGGGGGCACATGGCTGCATATGTGGGGGACATGGCTGGGGGCACATGGCTGCATATGTGGGGGACATGGCTGGGGGGACATGGCTGCATATGTGGGGACATGGCTGCATATGTGGGGGACATGGCTGCATATGTGGGGGACATGTCTGGAGGGACATGGCTGCATATGTGGGGGACATGGCTGGGGGGACATGGCTGCATATGTGGGGGACATGGCTGGGGGGACATGGCTGCATATGTGGGGGACATGGCTGGGGGGACATGGCTGCATATGTGGGGGACATGGCTGGGGGGACATGGCTGCATATGTGGGGGACATGGCTGGGGGACATGGCTGCATATGTGGGGGACATGGCTGGGGTACATGGCTGCATATGTGGGGGACATGGCTGGGGGGACATGGCTGCATATGTGGGGGACATGGCTGGGGGACATGGCTGCATATGTGGGGGACATGGCTGGGGGGACATGGCTGCATATGTGGGGGACATGGCTGCATATGTGGGGGACATGGCTGCATATGTGGGGGACATGGCTGGGGGCACATGGCTGCATATGTGGGGGACATGGCTGGAGGGACATGGCTGCATATGTGGGGGACATGGCTGGGGGGACATGGCTGCATATGTGGGGGACATGGCTGCATATGTGGGGGACATGGCTGCATATGTGGGGGACATGGCTGCATATGTGGGGGACATGGCTGCATATGTGGGGAACATGGCTGGGGGGACATGGCTGCATATGTGGGGGACATGGCTGGGGGGACATGGCTGCATATGTGGGGGACATGGCTGGGGGCACATGGCTGCATAGGTGGGGGACATGGCTGGGGGCACATGGCTGCATATGTGGGGGACATGGCTGGGGGCACATGGCTGCATATGTGGGGGACATGGCTGGGGGGACATGGCTGCATATGTGGGGGACATGGCTGCATATGTGGGGGACATGGCTGCATATGTGGGGGACATGTCTGGAGGGACATGGCTGCATATGTGGGGGACATGGCTGGGGGCACATGGCTGCATATGTGGGGGACATGGCTGGGGGGACATGGCTGCATATGTGGGGGACATGGCTGGGGGGACATGGCTGCATATGTGGGGGACATGGCTGGGGGGACATGGCTGCATATGTGGGGGACATGGCTGGGGGGACATGGCTGCATATGTGGGGGACATGGCTGGGGGGACATGGCTGCATATGTGGGGGACATGGCTGCATATGTGGGGGACATGGCTGCATATGTGGGGGACATGGCTGGGGGCACATGGCTGCATATGTGGGGGACATGGCTGGAGGGACATGGCTGCATATGTGGGGGACATGGCTGGGGGACATTGGCTGCATATGTGGGGGACATGGCTGCATATGTGGGGGACATGGCTGCATATGTGGGGGACATGGCTGCATATGTGGGGGACATGGCTGGGGGGACATGGCTGCATATGTGGGGGACATGGCTGCATATGTGGGGAACATGGCTGGGGGGACATGGCTGCATATGTGGGGGACATGGCTGGGGGGACATGGCTGCATATTGGGGGGACATGGCTGCATATTTGGGGGACATGGCTGCATATGTGGGGGGACACATTTAAAAAAAGTATCGGTATTCGGTATCGGCGAGTACTTGGAAGAAAGTATCGGTACTTGTACTCGGTCCTAAAAAAGTGCTATCGGGACCACCCTAAATATTGATAAAGCACACATACAATCTGGGGGCTCGTATCTCACAGACCCCCTGAAATCTCTAGATGGTCTCCCAGATACAATGTGACAATTATGGGGTGCTGGTTATGATTAGAGTGTCCTTCTCTTTCTACAGTATGAGCTGCGATCCGATCCGAGAGATTAATGACTTCTGCAGGCTGTATACAGAGTCCGCACTCCTCACCCGTCCGCACCCAGAGCCGCCCCACAATAACCCTGAAAGTGACATTAGACGTCACCGCCGGGTCACATGACATGACTCATGACATTCCCCGCACTCTGCTGCACATGATGTCATCTATACAACCGCACCATGAATACTTCTTTCTATAAATTATTACCCAAAATGTTTGCATATCGCTAGTTATCAATCCCGAGGAAATATATTCCGCATTTCCTCCTCCGCTACTAATAATAGTGTGTGCCTGTGGGGGGAGGGGACATTAGAGTGTAAGCTCCTCTGTACAGAGACTGATGTGACTGTGGGGGGGAGGGGACATTAGAGTGTAAGCTCCTCTGTACAGAGACTGATGTGACTGTGGGGGGGAGGGGACATTAGAGTGTAAGCTCCTCTGTACAGAGACTGATGTGACTGTGGGGGGAGGGGACATTAGAGTGTAAGCTCCTCTGTACAGAGACTGATGTGACTGTGTGGGGGGGGGGGACATTAGAGTGTAAGCTCCTCTGTACAGAGACTGATGTGACTGTGGGGGAGGGGACATTAGAGTGTAAGCTCCTCTGTACAGAGACTGATGTGACTGTGGGGGGACGGACATTAGAGTGTAAGCTCCTCTGTACAGAGACTGATGTGACTGTGGGGGAGGGGACATTAGAGTGTAAGCTCCTCTGTACAGAAACTGATGTGACTATAGGGGGAGGGGACATTAGAGTGTAAGCTCCTCTGTACAGAGACTGATGTGACTGTGGGGGGGAGGGGACATTAGAGTGTAAGCTCCTCTGTACAGAGACTGATGTGACTGTGGGGGAGGGGACATTAGAGTGTAAGCTCCTCTGTAAGAGACTGATGTGACTGTGGGGGGGACGGACATTAGAGTGTAAGCTCCTCTGTACAGAGACTGATGTGACTGTGGGGGGGGGACATTAGAGTGTAAGCTCCTCTGTACAGAAACTGATGTGACTATAAGGGGAGGGGACATTAGAGTGTAAGCTCCTCTGTACAGAGACTGATGTGACTGTGGGGGGAGCGGACATTAGAGTGTAAGCTCCTCTGTACAGAGACTGATGTGACTGTGGGGGAGGGGACATTAGAGTGTAAGCTCCTCTGTACAGAGACTGATGTGACTGTGGGGGGAGGGATATTAGAGTGTTAGCTCCTCTGTACAGAGACTGATGTGATGTGGGGGGGAGGGGACATTAGAGTGTAAGCTCCTCTGTACAGAGACTGATGTGACTGTGGGGGGAGGGGAGGGGACATTAGAGTGTAAGCTCCTCTGTACAGAGACTGATGTGATGGTGGGGGAGGGGACATTAGAGTGTAAGCTCCTCTGTACAGAGACTGATGTGACTGTGGGGGGAGGGGAGGGGACATTAGAGTGTAAGCTCCTCTGTACAGAGACTGATGTGACTGTGGGGGGAGGGGACATTAGAGTGTTTAGCTCCTCTGTACAGAGACTGATGTGATGTGGGGGGGAGGGGACATTAGAGTGTAAGCTCCTCTGTACAGAGACTGATGTGATGTGGGGGGGAGGGGACATTAGAGTGTAAGCTCCTCTGTACAGAGACTGATGTGATGTGGGGGGGAGGGGACATTAGAGTGTAAGCTCCTCTGTACAGAGACTGATGTGACTGTGGGGGGGGGGAGGGGAGGGGACATTAGAGTGTAAGCTCCTCTGTACAGAGACTGATGTGACTGTGGGGGGAGGGGACATTAGAGTGTAAGCTCCTCTGTACAGAGACTGATGTGACTGTGGGGGGAGGGGAGGGGACATTAGAGTGTAAGCTCCTCTGTACAGAGACTGATGTGACTGTGTGGGGGGGAGGGGAACATTAGAGTGTAAGCTCCTCTGTACAGAGACTGATGTGACTGTGGGGGGAGGGGATATTAGAGTGTTAGCTCCTCTGTACAGAGACTGATGTGATGTGGGGGGGAGGGGACATTAGAGTGTAAGCTCCTCTGTACAGAGACTGATGTGTACTGTGGGGGGAGGGGAGGGGACATTAGAGTGTAAGCTCCTCTGTACAGAGACTGATGTGACTGTGGGGGGAGGGGACATTAGAGTGTAAGCTCCTCTGTACAGAGACTGATGTGACTGTGTGGGGGGGAGGGGACATTAGAGTAAGGTGACCAGATTTTTAAAATGAAATCCGGGGACATATTTTTTGTTTACTAGTAATGGCAACAATCAGCGACTCTCTGCCCGTCGCCGCCGCCCGCCTCACAGCCTCTCAAGTCTTACTCTCCAGGCCCCGGCTACTACTGGGTGGAGAGCGGAGGAAGATCACTCCCCCAGGGAAGGCAAGGAGATAGGCAGGTGGCTGGCCAAGATTTGTGCCAAGGCAGAAGAACATGTGAGCGGAGCTGAATGGGCATGCGCCCGAAACTGAAGAAATATTCCCTCCGCTCCGACCAGCACATGATCATCAGAAAGGGGCACAGATAATGGGAAAAATACAACCCCCCCTATGCTAGTAGGCAAGGTGGACCGGCGGGGTGTAATTCTAATTTTTTTATTTTAATTCTGCACTCACTGTCTTTGAAATTGCCCCCGCCCCCTATTAAATCCAATCTGGGGACAAAACCAGGGACAGACTTGGTCCGGGGACAGTGTCCTCAATCAGGGGACTGTCCCCTGAAACTGGGGATGTCTGGTCACCCTACATTAGAGTGTAAGCTCCTCTGTACAGAGACTGATGTGACTGTGGGGGGGAGGGGACATTAGAGTGTTATCTCCTCTGTACAGAGACTGATGTGACTGTGGGGGGGAGGGGACATTAAAGTGTAAGCTCCCCTGTACAGAGACTGATCTGATTGGCTCAGTGATCTCTGTACATCGCTGCGGTATATGTCAGACCTATATACAGTGGAACCTCGGATTACGAGGATAATCCGTTCCAGGAGAATGCTCGTAATCCAAAGCACTCGCATAGCAAAGCGAGTTTCCCCATTGAGGTCAATGGAAACGAAGATAATTTGTTCGGCATTGACTTCTATGGCATGCAATACCACATGTGGCCAGAGATTGGGGGGGGGGGGGGCGCCGGAGAGCCTCGTAAATACTTGGGGACAGCTCCCCTGATGTCTGAAACCCTCAGAAAGGTTTGGAAACACTCAGGAACTGAGTATTTCCGAGTACAGTGGAACCTCTGATTGCGCATTTAGAGTGTAATTTTTTGTTTTTTACATTCCTCACGGAAGAGC